>PVKV010003204.1:0-71649 GCA_004027835.1 Alouatta palliata | reverse complement strand
TATAAGATAGAGCTTTCTGAAATCATGTTTCTAAATTACAGTTAATAAAGGTCAGTCATCCAAGAATTTGATTGGTTGAATCTTATTTCATTAGGTATGATATGGTAATAGAGGAGATGAAGAAAGCCTATCTTATTAAGTTTCGCAATTTGAAAACCAAAAATCATTTTGGGATAATAGCATGCAGAATTCTTCAAGCTATTGAAGTGTACAGAAGATGTTAAAATAAACCACGGTGCTCTAAATGGAGAATTCATCCTGTGCAAGAAAGATGAATTTATGCTAATTGTTCATTTAGAGTGAATAAAATTGCATTCTACTTTAGAAAGCACTGACCTCATCAGGGATTTGTAAAGTTGGGAACTGAGAAAAGTGACTCTTCATTTTTCAATAGCAAAAATTAATAAGTAAAAGAAGGCCACAACATGCAAGAATCTGACACTGCTATGGTCATAATCTAATAAGTATCAGGAATATATATATATATAAAAGAATTTTAACTAAATAACAATGTTACATTCATCGGTTGTTTTCACACATGTCAAGTATTTTAGTTCCAATTCTTCTACATTTTTCTTTAAATTGTGGATCATCAGCAAAAAAAACAAAAACATGGTCAAATTAAAAGCAGTATAGCTATGGTTAAAATGAATTGACTAGTATTTTTACAAAAGATAAAAGCATACTGTATCAGAATATAGAAGCATTCTTCATTATTGCAGATGCTTTCACATTATTGTGTAGAAGGAATAACACTTTTTTTTCCCACAAACATGTAGGGGAAAATATATATATATATATGTAAGGCACATCTGGGGAAGAAAAAACACAAGCCTTTATTTGCTAGACAGCCATCATGGAAATAAGGTACATAACAGCCACACTTGTGAGGGGCTACTGCTTTGTGCCTGAAATAAATTGTGCAGATGGGTTCAGTAGCATCCTCAACAAACTGACTAAGTGAATTCCCATTATCTTATTTACCAGCATTTACATGCCTTAAGAGGAAAGTTTAAAAACATATTAAAAGTATCTTATGCAAGAGATAGACATTATTTAATCCACCCCCATATCCCTTTTACAGATGAGAAAACTGATATTGAGGGTCACCAAGAAAATGTGTGTTATTGCAAAGATGACATTATTTTATATACATATATACACACATATTAATATATAATACATGTACATCATGTACACACACACATATATATTTATTTATATTTTATCCTAAGTCTTTAAAAAAAAAGACCCAAGCAGCTGGGCGCGGTGGCTCACACCTGTAATCCCAGCACTTAGTGATGCCAAGGTGGGCCGATTACCTGAGCAGGAGTTTGAGACCAGCCTGGCTAACATGGTGAAACCCCGTCTCTACTAAACATACAAAAATTATGGCAGGCACCCATAATCTCAGCTACTTGGGAAGCTGAGGCAGGAGAATCACTTGAACCTGACAGGCAGAGATTACAGTGAGCCGAGATCTCACCATTGCACTCCAGCTTGGGCAACAGAGTGAGAATCCATGTCAAAAAAAAAAAAAAAAAAAAGACTTAAGCTATATATTTATTCTGGTGAAATTTTAGCAAGAAAGAAACAAAAGAAAATTACACTGTTTGCCAAGCCTCACCAGCTCCTCCTCTACATTTCCAAAGGAAGAAAACTTACTAAAATAGACTCACAGTGTAGAATGAATATGATGGGAAAAATTCATCTCTGCATTTCCCACCTCCTCACATTTCTGTGCTCATCTATTTCCATGTCACAAGTGGAGTGAAATGACATGGAGGGTTTTACATAAGATTACACTTTCAAAAATGTCCAATTTGAAGCCCCACTAATGGTGTTATACCATTTCAGGGCAACTAGTCCTGTTGCATGTTTCCATATGTATGTAACTGATTTAGTTGTTCAGTGCTTTCCCACTGGCATTGTGAGTGTTAAATACCACAGAGAGTATGAATGTACGTTGTAATAATATCCAACTTCCATTTGCCATACTCTTGCAAATGGCATTCAGCTTTGGTCTGAAAATTAAACAAAAAACAAACATGTATTTAATTATTTTATAAGAAGGAAGGAGGGAATGAAGAAAACAAATAAAAAAAAAAAAGCCAACTTGTACATTGTTTAAAATCCTGTTTAAAAATTAGATAAAAAAATCAGTGAAAATAATTAGATCTCAGTGTTATCAAATGTTTCGGAATTCAAGTATCAAATAGAATCTCTATAAATGAATTATATATTTAATTCACATATTGTACACATTTTGCCCTAGTGTTTTTCTATTCATGTAACTTAAGCATGGAGCATAATTGAGAAAAAAAATTCTATAACCTCTAACTTCATTAAATCTTTTTGAATTCTCTTTTAAAAGAATCTAATGATTTAAATCTATCTCACAGAGCGATCAGTGTAAAGCAATAGTTCTCAAAATGTGTACTGACCACAAGGACCTCCCCACGGGAACTTGGTAGAAATGCAAATTCCTACTCTTAAATTCTTATTCAGCACTATTGAATAAGTTTTGAGGTTGGTACCCAGGAATGTGTGATTTAATGAGTCACTTGGGTGTTTTAGATAGAAGCTAAAGTTTCAGCATACTTGTATAGAGACATGTACATTAGAACACTCATGGCTGGGCGTGGTGGCTCACACCTATAATCCCAAAACTTTGGGAGGCCAAGGCAGGTGAATCACGAGGTCAGGAGATCAAGACCAGCCTGGGCAACATAGTGAAACCCTGTTTCTACTAAAAATACAAAAATTAGCTGGGTGTGGTGGCACATGCCTGTAATCCCAACTACTTGGGAGGCTGAGGCAGGAGAATCACTTGAACCAGGGACTCAGAGGTTGCGGTGAGCCGAGATCGTGCCACTGCACTGGTGACAGATCCAGTGTCCATCTCAAAAAAAAAAAAAAAAAGAAATAACACTCATTCTATTTTTAATCACTTGGGCAATTTCTTAAAACAATAGGATGAATATATGCTATAGTGAAGTTCTATGCTTTTCTAAACTTGAAATTATGTCCATTCCCTTCAGATTTCAAAGGTGAAACTTCAATAATTATAATAGAAGAGCAGAAGTACCACAAAGCTATTCCATCACATATAATTGCCAGCATTTTCCCTAACAGAAAGATAAAGGCAGAAAGCTTGGTTGCTTAGATGGCAATGGGTTGGTATCTGCATAGTGTGTTTTCAAGGTCTTCAAATTAACCCTTATGTTTCTATTTTTCCACTGATAGCTCAGATTGTAAGTCTTTATGCATATTATGTTGAGATAGAAAAATTAAGGAAAAAAGAGGTAAGAAGGTAGCTCCACAGTTGAGACAGGTTTTTGTGAGTAAACCTGGGAAGGGCTTCTGGCCGGCAGGGTCAAGAGCAAATTTCTCTTACAGCCTGAGGCTTACTTTATTTTATACTTTAAGTTCTGGGGTACATGTGCAGAACAGGCAGGTTTGTTACATAAGTATACACGTACCATGGTGGTTTGCTGCATCCATTACCCAGTCATCTATATTAGGTATTTCTCCTAATGCTATACCTCCCCTAACCCCTACCCTTTTTAAAGGGCCTGTGGAAAAGAGTGCTTTGAAGCAAGATTCTATTAGGGAGAGGTTGGGAAAGTGCTGGCTGTTCTGTTAGGATTAGGGCCCTTACGTTCTGTTGAAGCTATGGGCAGGGCTGATGTTTGAGGTTTTGGCCAAGTGGCCAAATAGAAACTTAAAGCTTAAGATGGTGGGGTATTGTGAAGATGGTGTTACTCTTGTCATGTCATATTAAGTGGCTGATAATAGTTATAAAGCAAACAGATGAAGAAAAAGTAGCCCTTTAATATGTTGATAATTATTCAGTTTAAGGAAATGAGAGCTCAGCCTTAGCTATTTGAGACCATTTTCTTTTTACAGTAACAACTTTTGAGTGAGTAATATATATGAGGACTGAATTAGGCATAAAGAAATAAGGTATTTGAAAATATTAGAGGTATTTGAAAATATTATTAGGCCAGGCATGCTGGCTCACGCCTGTAATCCCAACACTTTGGGAGGCTGAGGCAGGCAGATTACTTGAGGTCAGGAGTTCGAGACCAGTCTGGCCAACATGGTGAAAACTGTCTCTACTAAAAATACAAAAATTAGCCAGGTGTGATGGCGAGTGCCTGTAATCCCAGCTACTCCGGGGGCCAAGGCCGGAGAATCACTTGAACCCCTTGCTGCACTCCAGCCTGTATAATAGAGCAGGACTGCATCTTAACAACCACCACCAAAAAAAAAAGAAAAGAAACTGTTATTATTAAAAGAAACATTGGGGAATTGGCATAATCTAAGCAAATTCACTGAAACTGTTTCACAGGTACAAAACAGGAAAAGGTATCTTTTCTTCTTCATTTAGTTTAATTTATTTTAAACTTACTCAAAATTTAAAAGTCAGGAACTAGAAGAAGAAAAGCTACTGTACATTTTCTAGTCTACCAATAATTGCAAGAAAGAAGTGAAAACTGAATCACACAAGCAACTGTTTTTATGTTATCATATTAGTCTGAAATATTATTTTAATTGAATGTTCAACTGGCAATTAGAGAACTACATTTTGTGAACTTGGTGAGTCACCTTACTTCTCTGAACCTTGGTGTTCTGTTTAAAACACAAGGGAATGAAACTGGATCTGTAATTTCCTTTTTTCTTTTTTGAAATGGAGTCTTTCTCTGTTGCCCAGGCTAGAGTGCAGTGGCACGATCTTGGCTGACAGCAACCTCTGCCTCCTGGGTTCAGGAAATTCTCTTGCCTCAGTCTCGTGAGTTGCTGGGATTACAGGCATATGCCACTGCATCTGGCTAATTTTTGTATATTTAGTAGAAACGGGGTTTCACCATCTTGGCCAGGCTGGTCTCAAGCTCCTGATCTAGTGATCCACCTGCCTCAGTCTCCCAAAGTGGAGATGTAATTTCTATGTGCGATGTAGACAACTCTCAATAATTATTGTGATTTCATTAGAAGCCACAGTGGGAAAGAAGTTAGGAGCTTAGATGGAGGATCCCTACCCAAATCTTAAATCAACAAGATATAATCCGATTTGAATGGTATCCACCTTTTCCACTGCCATTCCTACTTCTACTGTTATTTCTGTTTATAAAATTTTGTACTTTTTGGATGCTGTTTTGTTTCTTAGAGAAGTTTCATTCAAATGGCGTCATGCAAAGCTAGATTCACACTTGATATTTAGGATACTTGATGTATTTTGTTTCATGACTTGAAAACCAGAGTAGTTTGCTTCCTCCCAAAGTGAAGGTTGAGAATAGTGTGTTGGGTTTATATGCAGACTCTCACAAAGTTGGTTTTCTGTACCAATGGATAGCAGAAATTAATACAAATTTTTAACTTTTCCCCTAAAAGATAAACATTTTAAAAATCCAGTGTAAATAAATGATATATAATAAATTATTCCTGCTGACATGCCTTTTAAAAGCAAAATATATCATTATCCCCAAACCTAAAATGCAATAAAAAGTATATATAAAAAAAACACAGTTTTTATATTATACATTTTCAAATATATAAAAAAGTCAAAATAAATTGACATATATATCTACCAGCCAGATTCTGCAATTACAATTTTACTGTAACTTTTATTAGCACCATATTTATCAATTTATGAACTGCTTTATCTGTCCATGAATTCATCTGTTTTATGTTTTTTAGACATACTTTGTGTAAATTGTTATGTTAGTATACCAAATACTTTAGGATTCATGTGATTACCCAGTGTAAGATATTTATTTACAGCATTTTTACTTTTCAGATAAATTTATGAAGCTAAAAACTTAAATCAATATTCACTTAGGTTTGACAAATGCATAGATATCAAATTATAGAATATTACCATTACTCAAGAAAATTCTCTCAACACCTGCCCTAAAGATTTAGCAACAGCCACCATTCTGAATTTTTCCAACATAATTTCTGCTTGATATACAATTTTATATAAATAGAATTATAGTTTATGTGCTTAATGTGTAAGTTGGCTTTCAATTACCACAATATTTTGAGATTCATTCATATTGTTGTGTGTATCAGTAATATAGTCTCATGTGTTGCTGATAGTTTTTCATTGTATGAGTATAATGCAGTTTATTTTTTTTTAGTCAATTTTTTTTTATTGATGACTACTTGGTACTTGGGCAATTTTCCATTTAGGGCTAATACACATAAAGCATTATATCGCTTTTTGTAACTCTTTTTGTAAGCCAATGTCATTTTTTTTTTTTTTTGCCTTCTCCTGGGTGAATATCTAGAAGAATGGCTATTGCATAGAGAAATGTGTGCTTCATATGAAAAAGAAACTTTCAGTCTTGCAAAGTGGTTGCATCATTGTACTTTCCACCAACAATTTATCAGAGTTCTAGTCATACTACATTCCTGCCCACTTTGAGTAGCAGCCAGTCTTTTTAATTTTACCCATTTAAGTGGGTGAATAGTACTATCTCATTATGATTTTAATTTGTACTTTGCTGATAACAAATGCTATTATGTTTTTTTAATGTGCTTATTGGCCATTTGCATAAGTTCTTTTGAAGTATCTGTTCAAATCTCTGCTCATTTGTTATTCAATTGTCTTTTTTATTATTGAATTGTATTTCTTTATATAGTTTGAATACCAGTCCTTTGTCTCCTTGCAAAAATTTAGATTGTGAATATTTCTCACAACCTGTGACTTATCTATGTTCTTAATGTTATCTTTTAATGAACAGAATTTTATTTTATGATGACACTTAACTCTTTTTTTCTTTTATGGTAATTACTTTCTGTGTCCTTTCAAAGAACTTTTGAGTATCCAAAATACATGGATATATTGGCCTATGTATTATTCAAAGTCTATGTGATTTTAATTGTTATGCTGAGGTCTATCTTCTGTTTCAAATTAAGTCTATATATTATGTGAGGTTGAGATTGAAGTTATTATTATTTTTTCCTATAAACATCTATTTCATCCAGCATAATTTGTTGAAAGGATCTATCTTTATCCATTGAATTACTTTGGTGCTTTTGGTGAAAATTTAAATAATAATATAAAGTGACCATTTTGGGGACATATTTTTATAAGATTTTAATTATTTATTGTTTCTTATGCTAATATTGTGGCTCTGAAATTATATTTTCTTCACATTAAACCTTGAAATTACATAATTTCTCTAATTTGCCCCTCCCTTTCAAAATTTTTTTTTTTTAATATTTTATGCCCTTAGTGCCTGCAAATACATTTTAAAATAAGCTTTTCAACTGATTTTTTTTTTTTAAAGGCTGCTGGGATCATGGAAGAATTGTCATATTGACAATATTGAATTTTTCTTTTCTTTTTTTTATTTTTTTAACAATATTGAATTTTTCAATCCATGACCATGGTATATCTCTTTATTCACTTTGGTATTTATTTTTACTTATCATTTAGTTTTTTGAGTCTAAAGAGATTCATATATTTGTCAAATTTATTTCCAAATTATTTATGATACTTTAGGCAGAAATGTTTAATTTCTATCTTATTTTCTGACTGCTGCCAGACTACAAAACATTATAATTATATATATTAACTTGTAACTTAGGACTGTGATACATTTCATTGTAAGCTGTAAGATTTTGTGACTTTCTTAACATTTTCTACATTGGTAATCATGTCAGTTGCAAACAGAGACAATATTACTGTTTATTTTCACATCTTTATGACATTAAATTTATTCTCTTATTTTTCAATAACTAAGACCAACTTATACAATTCTGAATAGAAGTGGGGTAGTAAGCATGTGTTATTTTTTTTTAATTTGGCCAGAAAAGCATTGCACACTTCACTATTGAATAGCTTCAGTCACCTTCAGGTTATTACGGATGTCCTCGTATTAAATCACAAAAGTTCACTTCAATCTTATACTTGCTCAGGGTTTTACTTATTTCTTCATGAACAGGTGTTTTTTTCAACTTTTTAAATTGATTTAAATAACTGTATTAGTGCATTTTCATGCTGCTGATAAAGATATACCTGAGAATGAAAAGAAAAAGGTTTAACTGAACTTACAGTTCCACATGGCTGGGGAACCCCCATGGAGGGAGGTGAAAGGCACTTATTACATGGTTACAGCAAGAGAAAAATGAGAGAGAAGCAAAGCAGAAATCCCTGATAAACCCATCAGATCTCATGAGACTTATCCACTATCACAAGAATAGCATTGAAAGACCAACCCGCATGATTCAATTACTTCCCCCTGGGTCTCTCCTACAACACATGAGAATTCTGGGAGATACAATTCAAGTTTAGATTTGGGTGGAGACATAGCCAAACCATACCAATAATCACATACTTTTAGCTCATACATTTAAATTCTTGATTACTTTTGAGGTAATTTTTGCATCAGAAAAGATCACTTGACCAAAAATTGATCCGTGTAGGGTTGTATTTATGAATGTTGTGTTATAGTAACTTTGGATACTATTATAATCCCTCCCAAAATGGTGTGTTTTGTTCCAATTATTTGTATTAATTGGTAACTAATTTGGTTGGATTGGAACAGCAAACCCTTTTGGACACCATTTTAATATTAAGTCAGTTTCTTAATCCTTAGCTGTGCTGCTTGGAATCTGCCTCACAAATGCAGGTTTCAGAGATCAGAATTTGCTCCTTGCCTCTGGCTTGCTCTTTCCTGGGATTCCCTTCCCTCACTGTCAGTGGTTATGGATACTAAGAACTCTGTTCTCTGCGTGTGTGTGTGTGTGCACGTGTGTGTGTGTTTTGTTTTGTTTCTTTTTCCACACCACAAAGATTCTTTGTGTTCTATTTTAGCCCCTCCATGCAGCACTGATTTTGGCTTTTTCCCAGGCTAAATCTCAGTTAAAAGAGGAAACTCTCCTCAATTATTTCCCATTTCAGGTGTTCAGTGCACTCCACAATGTGTCAGTAATGTTTAGCTCTCCAGTAGTTTAAGTTGTTTTTTGTATTTTCATTTAGTTTATAATCTCCAAATTTAGGAATACTGGTTTGTTAGGAGCTTAGTTGGCCACTTCAGAGGTTCAGTTTTCACACACAGATTAAAGTTATTTTCTCAATGAAAAATCAGTGATTCTTAAACTGCTTAAACTACTCAAGCTTTTCCTTATTAGGCTATATATGTCTTAAATTTCTATAATCTTCAATTTTTAATGTATTCCATTTTTAGGCTTATATTTTCCTGAATCATGTCCTTATATATACTTATCTCCAAGTGATTTATTTATTCATATATTCTTTCATTCAGTTATTCAGAAGTTTTGTGCTAAAGATAATGTCTTCTTTTAAAATAACCTTTTGAGTTCTTATTTAACTCTGTTCAAAGTACATCTGTGGATTTCCTCTTGACTTCAAACATCTGAGAATCAAATTTTCTCTATAATAAGAGTAAACTAACAGTAAAATATCATAAAATAACAATTTCTGTATAAGAATATCTATGGCTTTGGAGACAGAGAAAATGAAAGGGAGGGGGAGAGAGAAGGAAAGAGGGTGAGCAAAAGCAATTAGTTTCTTTGAATTTCAAACTTTAACCTATCTCTGGTGCCTGAATTATGGTAACTAGTAATCTGCACCACAATTTTGTTTTAAGTACCTAAATGTACTTAAAATTAATGCTTTATTTTATGTAGGCTTTGCAATCATAACCCGTGCTTCTCCACCTACCACCACTTCAGAGACTATTAAATGTGAATTCTCCAAATTTCACAACTGTCTGACTTAATTGAAGATATTTAATGAGTCAACCCATACGTGTGTGTTAAGAAATGCCTGAATTAGCTGGAAAGAGATGATGCTTACTGATAGGCAGTCCATGAGTGCCCAGTGCAGGACCCTCTATCAGGTTGCTGTCTTGCTAGGAGATTACTCTTATTCCTAGCAAAATCTGGAAAAAATATGCCACCCTTTAAAAAGATCCAAATTAGAATTAAATTAACTGTAACCTATAGCATTCAGATGAAAGCAGCAGTCTACGTTTTACAGAACAGAAAGGGGGAGATGTTTCTAGATGAAAAAATAGAAATATTCCAGTTTTTACTGGATGTAATACCATTACAAAGATTGTTGTAAATTCAAACAAAAGCAAACAAAATTAAGGAAACGATAGACACAACCTGTGCTTTTTAAGTCTGAAAGTTAGAAATGGGAGGATACACTAAGAGTATTTTATATTTGGAGATAAAAACAGATTCTGGTGAAAAAAAAGAAGAGGAACATTTAATTAAAATTCAGTTCCTCCAGAAATTGGCTTTGGAACACATCAAGAAATTGATATATAGTGTTGATTGCAAGGACTGAAGTAATACAGAACATGGGAGAAATATTTCAATTTGCAGTGCATGCTAAGAAATTCAGTTATTTTATTAGATGATGAAAACTGATACTTGAACTGTATTATAGTATTTGCATTGTTCCTGTGTGTATGTATGCATATGTGTTCATGCACACACATATAAACTGTTCAAGCTTATATTTAGTTAATCAAATATAGTGTCTGGGATATGATTTCAGTTTTCTCAAAAAAAAAAGAAGGCAGTGATTGCTGATTTAGGCAATCCTAAGTATATTTCATATGTTAATGCATGTTTCACACATGTACATGTGCATGAACACACACAGTGCTGCAATAATGAATAATTATCGTTGAGAAGTGATACATATTTTCTTAGCTTTTTAGAGATTTGCAGTGTCCAAGGATATATGAAAAGTACTGAGAACTCTTGCATCAAGCAAAGTTGTTGGGAGTTGTTTTACTGTATTTTTTAGCTTAATACTTCCTCCTTTCTATTTATATAATGTCTACCAATAAAAAAACAACCTCTGGGGCACTTTTTTAGGAGCAGAGACACAAAAATATTTGAGAAGTTATGTCTAGACTTAATGTATCCCAGCTGACTATCACATTCAAGACTCTAGTGGCCAAAGATGATAAAACAGGTAAATATTAAGTAAAGATTGGCTTGCAACTTCATAAACTCAAGTTGATGCATCATTTCTGGGAATCTTAGAGAAGCTAAAAATGAATTGAATATTCAAAGTAATCCCTGAGGGAAAACCAACAAGGAATTCCCTTTTGGGGCAAAATCAATGGTTTAAAAAATCTTCTCCCTTCATATTATCTCTGGAAGTCCAATTCATGGACAAGCTGTCTTTAATCTCTTTAGCACCACCAATCAGGTTTCCATCTCTACCTGCCTTAGCCAAATTTCACTCATCTCCCTAAAAGCCTAGTGTGTGTTGGTTCTTGATTTCCATTAATCCACTATTCTTTTCCTCACTTCCTAAATGTATTCTTTTCTGTTCTCTCTCTGAAAATACTTATCAACTTGTTTCTGGAATTTCGTCTGTTACTGGCTGTTTGACCCATTTCCACTTGTGTACATATGCACTGATGTAAACATGTAAGAGTTTCTTGAATCACTTGGCTGGCAGAAGAAAGGCAGAGAGGTGGAAGGAGGGTAGGGAGAGGGTGTGATCATTCAGCTATTTCCCTCCTGATCAAGCAAGCTTCAAACAGTTTAAAAAGTCACTTTCTGAATTATGACAGGATGCTATTATGTTGTTCAATTTGGGTTAGAACTGTAAAGAGAAATGTGTTGTTTTAACTTTTTAAAAGGAGAAATTTTAAAATCCAAATAATTATTGTTATACGTGTAACTGTGATAGGTAAACTCATCTTCAAAGTGCAGAACACAAGCATGTTTCAGCCACAGGAAACACATTAAGCAGCAAGTACAGAGAAAACAGATCACACTGAATAGCTTTAGTCCGAGCAACCCTAAAGGGCTGGGTACTGAACACACACGTTTTTGACAAGTGATAGCCTGGTGCTCAGAAGTTCCAAATCACAGACCACTCTAATATCTGATCAATTTTATTTTCAATCAATGTGTGAAAATCAATAGTTAATGAGGCATGGTTTGCCTAAATTGGATATTGAGAATTTCATTTGAACTCTGTTTTAATAAATCCATATTTCCCCCAGGGTGAAAATATATTTTGATTATACAGATGTTCTGATGTTTTTAGCCTTCAGAAAGAAACAATATTGCTTCCAATATTGGTGAAAGCTTGTGGATCTTTCATATTTGATCAGAAATACATGTGATGAATTATTTTCTACTTTATAAAGGGCACATGGAGAAAGAGTGTGTGTGTGTGTGTGTGTGTGTGTATATGTTTGCCTGTGCACATATGTGAGTGTGCATTGTGATGTTTATTTTAAAATATTAATTACACTGCCTTGTAACATCTGATTTCATGGGAATCCACATTGGTATAGATCTTTATAATTAGGCAGTGGCAGAGAGATGAACATAATCCATATTATCAGAATTGAACTCATCTTTACCTTTTTCCTTTATTAACTCTCACTGTAATTCTGCAATGTCCTATACAAAGCAATTTTTTAAAAGACCTTGAACCACAGTACTTCAAGAAAGTAACATTAATTGTGATACCATACCTCAAGGCTCTATTCATTTGGGGAGATAATTTTAAAAATAATTATTATGGTAACATAATAATTTCAGTAGCAAATAACCAATATATATGGAATGATCCTTCTGGCATACCTCACATTGTATCACTTCCTTCCTAGTATCTACTGTGCTTCCCCTTGCCGTTATGGGCCTCTAGTGACTATCAAGATTGTAAAGGAGAAGAAAAATAGTAAAGAAATTGCAAGTACCGTTCTGGGTTTTTATGGTAAGGAGTTACAAATCAGTAAGTTGTCCTAAAGTTGAGGTCGTTCTTTGTCAGTGTCATAGACTGTTCAGGCTGTTAGAACAAAAGAACCACAGACTGGGTGATGGCTTACACAACAAACATGTTTGTTTTCTTTTTTCTCACAGTCCTGGACACTGAGAAGTCTAAGATCAGGAGACGTGCAGATTCAGTACCTGGTAAGGGCTTGCTTTGGGGTTGTAGACTGCCATCTTCTTGCTGTGTCCTCACATGATGGATGAGCTCTCTGGAGTCTTACTCATGAGAACACTAATCTCACTAAGGATTCATAAGGGATTTACCCTCATGACTTAATTTCCTCCTAAACGCCCAACCTCTAAATACCATCATATTGGAGGTTAGCATTTCAGTATATGAATCCGGGTCAGGGGGTACAATATTTAGTCTGTAATAGTGAGAAAAGAAAACCCTACTATGCCTCTTAGACATGTAACCTCAAGCTACTTAGGGAGCCTTTGTGTACCTGGAATTTTTCATCTGTGAAATTAGGATAAGATACAAACCTGTTATTTTTGGTGATAATCAAAGGAAGACAAATATATGAATATATTAGAAATACTAACTGAACATAGACACAATTAATAATAACACAATGCTGTTATTATTACCAATATGGGGAGATTTTTTGGTATTGCATATTCTATTCAGAGATTTCTATAAGTTAAATAAAATATCACCATACACCAAAAATTCCTGGTGAAACGTGGATGTAATCTTTGTGTGGATGTGAAAAAAAAAAAAAATCTGCTGTTCATGGTCATTGACTGACCTCCAGAACTTATGATCTTTCTTTGCACTCATAATCTTGGTGATATAAATAATTCAGTATAATCAACAAAATACATTAAATTTTATATGTTAAAATAGCCCTTAATCCTTTTTAATCTTGAGCCATCCCTTGAATGTATTTGTGTCCAACTTTTTTTTTTTTTTTTTACAACGGTATGTATTGAAACACATACATTTTATCATTTAAAATTCCACTAAATCTTGACCTTCATTATTTGCATAAAATTAACCTTTGAATAGCAAATTACAGAGACATCTGGAAGGATGAAACAGTAATAGTAAAAAGTACGAAATATGTAGTATACAACATATTTTGGAAGAGCTAAAACTGCTAAAAGCTACATAATTAATTATGCATGACCCGAATACTTTTGGAACAAATTTAATGTGTTCAAATAAGCACTGTTTCAAAGGGCACTTTGGAACAGAAATATAAACCGACATTCCCTTTTGCGACTTATTTTCTTACTCAATAGAACTTTACTTCTGAAAAAGAACATGAAAAAGATCCACTTAGTAGGTCACTGTTATTAGAAAAAAATGCAAATGAACAACTAAACTTCACTGCACAAATCAAGCTGCCTGCTCTCCTGGGCATTATTTAGTGCTTAGTTTAATATTTTCCTAACATTTTAAGAGTTTTTGCAATTAAATATTAATACTTTTTTCAAAGAGAAAGAGATTTATTATCCTAAAGAGTTGTAGAAGGGAGGGTTAGTGATCTGCATCAGCAGTTAGAATGAGGGACTGAAGAGAATGGTTCATTAAGGAAACATGCTGAGCCTCCTTTCTCTCACACACCAAAAAGTCGCATGCTTGTGTTTAACTATGTGGCGGAATTAAATCAAAAGTCAATATAGTCTCCAAATGACTAACTCGACTGGGCCAGGAATTCTCTAATCATAGTATCGAGCCATTACAAGGTTGTGGACAAATTACAGCATCCAAATATTCTGTTTAGATTAAAAAAAAATCTACAGACTTACTAGACATCTTTGCATTTCAACTTGCCTGACTATTATATAGAGATGCTCACATAAGAAGCCTGCTGACCTCACTTCAATGCCTGCTGTATTGAATTCCATGGTCCTCCCTGCATATGTGCTCCTTCAAGACTGCAACAATGACTCCCTGAGCTGCTGAGACGAGTGTAAACAACGGACAAGTCTCAGCTAATCCCTTTTTTTGGGATGCAACATCAGCTGAATTAAGCTGCCTGGACAAAGGTCATGCCTTCTTTCTGTTAGCATCCTGAATCAATTTACTGGTCTATGTGGGGTCTAAAGGCCTGGAACCCAAACCCTGATTTAAGACATTTCTGGAAATCCGTTTCAGCTCCAGAGTGCCCTGTAAACACTTCAGGAATATGCTGTGACTGCTTTTCAGTTTACATTTCTCTTTGTTCAATCATGCTTTATTACTTCCTCAACAACGTTGAAACTGAAAATAGTCTTCAATAAACTTATTGCATGAAAACATCTATTTAAGAATCATCTTCTTGAAGAACTCAGTGTGTAATATCTACTATTAATATCATGTAACTCTAACTTAGAACATGAAGCTCTTATTTGCAAAGGCTACTTAATTGTTCTCTGCCCATGGTGTCTGAATATACGTAGCATGGCTCTCTTCACTGGAACTCGCTCTGATTTCCTAAGATCTCTCAGGTTAAGCTGCTTTATATCTTAGTTTGCATCAACATAGGATAGCCTTGTCTGCAAAACAAAGAATTCTCAAACTTCTGTGGCTTGAGCATGTAACATTTAATTAAACAAACTTTTTTTTTCAGAATAGAGATGCTTTTCTGTCACTCTCCTGAAACTTAATCAGTTACCTAGGCTGACTCCATCTTGTAGTTAATATTTTCTGTAATGCAGAGCCTCCAAGTTACTGAGACAGAGGAGGAAAAGAGATGGAAAAGACAAGTTTTCTCTAAATAGTCTGTGTCCCAATGTGACTTGAATTATTTCTGGTTGCATTGCGTGAATCAGAATTGGTTGCATGGCTCTAACCCAACTGCATGGGAAACCGGAAAATACTCACAGATAACAGACGTGCTATAAGTAAGTACAAAATTCCCATCCAGCAGCTATAAAATTTCCCTTAGCCACAGTTGCCTAAGTGAAATTTGGCTCTGTCAGTTTGTCACATATTGGGTGAGATGTGCCAAATATAACTTCTAAATGGATAAAATTGAATTTTTTTCTTCTATGATATGTACAAATGATGAAAAAGCCACTTTATTTTACTTATAAAAATATATACAATCAACCGTGCATGGTGGCTCATGCCTGTAATCCTGCACTTTGGGAGGCTAGGTGGATGGATCACAAGGTCAGGAGTTCGAGACCAGCCTGGCCAATATGGTTAAACCCTGTATCTACTAAAAATACAAAAATTAGCTGTGCATGGTAGCATGTGCCGCTAGTCCTAGCTACTTGAGAAGCTGAGGCAGGAGAATCACTTGAACTCAGGAGACAGGTTTCAGTGAGCCGAGATCACGCCACTGCACTCCAGCCTGGGCAACAGAGGGAGACTCAATCTAAAATACATATATATATTTATTTATAATTTAAAAATTATATATAATTATATATAATTTGTAATTTAAAAAATTATATATATAATTGTATAGAATCAATTATTTATATATAATTACATAGATTTTGTATATAATTATATAATCAAATTTTATTATATATATTAAGTTTATATATATAATTATATATATATAAAGTCAATTAAGTCTCTGAACTTTAGTATCTTCATCTGTCATACAACAAAATATGTCTTGTCAATCAGTTAGTACTTTGATGGAAAGCTCTCCATAAATATTAATATTGATGATTTTAGAGTTTCTACCCTTTTTGTCTAGGGTATGATTTTGCTCGTTTGTTATTTTTAATATTCCAACCTGGAAAAAGATGTCAGAAGGCAATCATTGACAAAACACCATAGAATGAGACTTAAAACATGATTTGGAAAGAAATGGCTTATAAATATATATGTATCAGGTTTTTGGCAATTTGTCTTTAATATGGAAAGATACTGGCTTTAAGGAATGTAGCTTAAGTTCTCAAGGTTTCAAGAAACCCACTTGTTCAAGCGAGGAGGAACTTTCCAAAATAAACAGTTTCTGATCTGTCCTAGAGATCAGACTTTAAATATTTCCAGTCTTGTTTCCCATTTCCCACCCGAGCAAAAATCTTGCTCTGTCATTCATAAACAGTTTAACTTAGATCAAATTTCTTCATTTCTTGGGGCATCAATTGTCTCATTTGTGAATATTACATGAAAGAGAATCATAGTTACTCGTACCTAATGACCAGATACAGGCAGATTTCTGGATAACAACCTTCCCTCTGCCATATCCAGCCTTCTGTAATCTGAGTGCCCAAACTAAAAACGATGTTCTTCACTGATTTCTAGAATTGTAACTCATATGTATAGGAGTAGTATGTCTACTACTCCTAATACTCAAAACAAAGGCTTAGTCTGCTCCATACCCAAGGGTTAATATGATTCTTTCCTAGATTTGAAATGTAGTGGGATTAAGTAAGTATTATTCATATCCCTATCAAATTGTTACCCAAGCCTTCTCTGGGGTCAAACAAAATTAGATTCCCCAAAACTGACCATTTAATCCCCTAATGTGTTTTTTCTTTTTCTTTCCACAGTTGGAGCAACCCATAGGCCTTCATTTCCACCAGATTTATTATTCCCCTCCCTATTTTCTAAGACTCCCTTATGTAACCAAAGTCTCTGTACTCTATCTTCTCCAAAAAGCTAACACCTGTGCTACCTGTTTTCTTTATGGAAAATCAAGACCTTAATTGTGCCTGGTTCTCAAAGATTTAGCTAACTCCCATAGTCCTAGTCACAATCTTAGCTTACAACCTGATCCATTAGGCATCTCTCAATTCTAGTAAGAGCGAGCCTCATTGTTAACTTCCAGAGTTATTTGTTAATGCCGATTGGAGACATACCCCCATTGGGCATGGTGCTTTAAACACAGTTGATCAAAAAAGAAATTAGTCATCGCTTACCCTATACTTTTTGTTTCTCATCTCAGAGTGTAGCTCCACCATCTAGCAATTTACCCAATACGGAGATCTATGACATTTTTGAGCCCTTCCTTTTCCTGAGCCCACATATACGCCACCATAAAACTATTACTGTCTTGTTGATTTCAATTTTTTTTTCCAGCCTAACTAGCAGTTTCTTGGCCAAGATAACTGTAATCTGTCACCTTCATCCTGTAACTACTGCATATCTGAAAAAAATCTAGGCTCCCTTCACTATCATCCTTTGGACACAACATACCCAGCGAGAGTCTTAAAATTCTATGCCTATTATTTCTTCTTCTGTGGCTTCCCTCTGTCCTTACGATAAAGCCTAATCTTCTTAATATAACTTACATTGTCTTCTGCGGTCTTAAATTGGTTTATCTATCAAATCACTAATGCTCTCTCACTGATTCTTCCCCAGCCACAGTGTACTCATTTTCTCCTAAAACATGCCCTGTTCTTGCTCACCTGAAAACTTTCACAAATACTTGCTTATTTGCCTCCTTCATCTCTGCCTGACTTTTGGTTACTATTCTAGTGCCTGTCTATGTTTTTCTTTTTCAAAACTTTTTTCCAAATGGGTAAGATACTTGGTCCTGCTATAAATTTCTAGGTTATTCTGTTATTTCATTTTATTATATTTATTATATTAAAAAACATATTTAAAAATTAATCCTCGTTCAATTTTCTGCCTTTCCTGCTTGTCTACGAGTGGTAGGATGGCAGATTTTACACTTGTCATGCTCACTACTTAATTCCCAGACATGAATACAGTATTTGGCATATGGTAGGTACTTACTCAGTTACTGTTGAATGAGCGGATGCCACAAATATACACCATACATTCCTTCATGGAGACTGCTCACTTCCACGCCAACAGTCATCAGAACTCCTGAACCACATAATGCAAAGCAGATTGCTTATGTGTAAAAATATGAACCTGATTCATGGCTCTATCACTTACAAACTTTATGACCTTAGGCAAGCCATTTGACTTCTTTCTTCATATGAAAAGGTGGCTCACACCTGTAATCCCAGCACTTTGGGAGGCCGAGGTGGGTGGATCACGAGGTCAAGAGATCGAGACCATCCTGGTCAACACGAACCCCGTCTCTACTAAAAACACAAAAATTAGCTGGGCATGGTGGCACGTGCCTGTAGTCCCAGCTACTCGGGAGGCTGAGGCAGGAGAATTGCTTGAACCCAGGAGAGGGAGGTTGCAGTGAGCCGAGATCGCGCCATTGCACTCCAGCCTGGGTAACAAGAGCAAAACTCTGTCTCAAAAAAAAAAAAAAAAAAAAGTAGCTTTAAAGATTGCTTCACTGATTTTTTTGAGTATTAAGATAACCTATGTAAAGAGATCACCCCAGTGCCTGACACAGAGTAAACAATTGTTTTATGTCACAATTATTAATATTTTGGGATGAGGCTATAAAATCCTATCTGTAGGGGTGTGATGGTTAATACTGAGTCTCGACTTTACTGGATTGAAGGATTTGAAGTATTGTTGCTAGCTGTGTCTGTGAGGGTGCTGCCATAGAAGATTAACTTTTGAGTCAGTGGACTGGGAGAGGCAGACCCACCCTAAATCTGGGTGGGCACCATCTAATCAGCTGCCAGCACAGCCAGAATAAAGCAGGCAGAAGTTGAATAGAGACTGGCTGAGTCTTCCGGCTTTCATCTTTCTCTCCTGCTTATGCTTTTTGCCCTCAAACACTAGATTCCAAGCTCTTCAGCTTTTGGACTATGGACTTACACCAGTGATTTGCCAGGGACTCTCGGGCCTTCAACTACAGACTGGAGGCTGCACTGTAGGCTTCCCAACTTTTGAGGTTTTGGGACTCGAACTGGCTTCCTTGCTCCTCAGCTTGCAGACGGCCTATTGTAGGACTTTACCTGGTGATCCTGTGAGCCAATATGCCTTAATAAACTCCCCTTTGTATATTCACCTATCCTATTGGTTCTGTTCCTCTGGAGAACCCTGACTAATACAGGGGTTGGTGGCAGGGGGAGTTGCTTTCATTACATCCAAGAATGGTTATAAAATCTTCAGTCCTCCTTTGGGAGGCCGAGGCGGGCGGATCACAAGGTCAAGAGATCGAGGCCATCCTGGTCAACATGGTGAAACTCCATCTCTACTAAAAATACAAAAAAAATTAGCTGGGTGTGGTGGCATGCGCCTGTAGTCCCAGTTACTCGGGAGGCTGAAGCAGGAGAATTGCTTGAACCCGGGCGGCGAAGGTTGCAGTGAGCCGAGGTCGCACCACTGCATTCCAGCCTAGTGCCTGGTGACAGAGTGAGACTCTATCTCAAAAAAAAAAAAAAAAAAAACTTCAGTCCTTTCCCTTTTGTTTCCCATTGCCTTAATCATTTATGGGAATGATTCAATTAGAGTTTCCAGTCAATGTACCTCATCTTAGTACTTTTAAAATTCCATTCAAGTTAAACTTACTTAAGCAATGAGAGAGGAAGTGATAGTCTTCTTTGCTGTTGACAGAACCTGACATGGGGCATGCCTGATTCATTAACTACAGACAGCATTTAACGTATTTATGAGGTGCACCCTGCAAAATTTTATGTTCAAGATTCTGCAGATTTTGAGATGGTTTTCAAACTGTCTAGGGATTTTCAAAGTCTAGGGCCATTTCAGAAAAAAATAAAAAAATAAAAATATATATATATATATATATATATATATATATGTATGTATTTACACACACACGCACACACACACACACACACACGTTATTTGTAGTAATCACCAGGCTGCAAAATTTGAGCATATCCATGGGTGGAATCATTATTCCAAAGAGGTGTTCCAAATACTTTAATATACATATAATGATTTCAAGTGTGTATTTACTTGTGACATTCCTCCCATTTTTCTTGTCATCATCTTAGTCCAAAATAAAATTAATTATCTCCTGGACATCCACATCCTCTATCTAACTTGCCTCCCCGAATTTCTATTTCTGGACCACATTTCACTTTCCCTATCAAGTATCTATTCAAAATGCAAATTCCTATACTCCACTTCCAGGCACAAAACCATTCAATGTCTTTCCACTAGTCTTTTAGAGAAAACCTCAACATTTTCACATGACTTAATTAATCCTCTCATTGTCCATTGAGTACTCCTAGAGCATCAGTTCTACCCACCCATACATCCCTTTCTTTTAGTTCTTATAACATGCATAGGATCACTCACCTTCCTTGGAAGCTTTATACAAGATCTTACCTTTTAATATGCCTCTTTCCATTGCACCACCCACCGTTGCCTAGTTACCTCTTCATCTTTTGAACAACAGATAAAACATAGCTGTCTCAAGAGAACTTTCCTCAAGCCTCAATCTGTGTCAGATTCTTTTGTTATATAGACTCACAGAAAAAACATGTTTACTTCACCATATTTGTGTTAGTGACTATGCACTGATTTGTATACTTACCAATCAGATATTAACTGCTAAGAGTGTAGGGACTTGCTTTTCACTGTATTCCCTCTTTCCACCTAGCAGGTAAGATATGGTCTAAATTAATTTTGGAAAGCACCATGAAACCTAATTTGAGATGTAGTAGGAATGTAGAGAAAATTAATATGAACACAAATGCTTTCTACATCCATTTACAATACTAAGTGGATCCAGAGATTGAGTCAAGACCATTGAACCAAACTAAATAAAGTCAGAAATCTTATTTATGACTATTTGTTACAGTATAATTACAACCAAAACAAATATGAATAATATGAGAATCTGTCCATGGGGAGCAAAATTTGTAAGTCATAGACTGATGTTGCAATAGTGGTTTCAATGTTTATATGAATTAGACTTTAGAATAATCAATTGAGGTAAAAGCTACATCAGTGAACCAGTTCTACTTGATGCTGAAGAAGAGGAGGAGAAAGTTGGGAAGTGAGTAATTCTCAACAGATTTCCAAGGGACATCTGAGATCATGAATGTAATTCTCCACTGATTCACACTTGGCTAACTTTGTACCTAAATTAGGAAGTTAACTTGTTAAATCACATTAGATTATTTAAATATCATATACTTCATATGTACTTTGGCTCAGGAAACATCATAGGTGATGGACGTTCAAAAAAAAGAAAAAACATCACTGCCTGATGTGCACAAAACAAAGTGGTGCCTGATGAAGCAAAGAGAATATCTACAGTGTTTCAGACACTATATTGTCGATACATTATTAAATATATATATATGAAATATATATAAAATATATATATAATTAGTACTTCTCACAGTATTAGCCTTCACTGCCCTCTTTTAAAAAATTAATTAAGAGCTAAGAGGATCTCAGATAAATCATTTATAAAGCCTACACTACTGTGCAATTTTAAAGGAAGTAGTCACACAAAGGTGAGACTAACACTCAAATTTCTCTGACTCCAAGTCTATAATGTTTCTACTCTACAACAGGCTGAACTGTAAGAGAAGAATACATAAAGAGGCAAAATTTCAATCTCTCTCTCTCTATCTATATATCTCTAGCTTTTACTCAAGCTCTTTTCTCTTCTTGAACATAGATAATATAAGTAGATATAAATATCACTAAATATCAACACAGACATAACCATGTCAGTATAATGTTGGCTCCCTATTGATTTCCTTCATTCTGAGTTTCTCCTTTAATACTCAGTGAATACTGGAAGATTTATCATTAAATAATGGTATTAAATCCCTTATTATATTCTAGATTCATAATTGGACATTTAATATGAAGGTCATCCATCTGTAGTACAATGTGATTCTGATGCTAACATATGACATTTTCCAATGTCATTTCTATATACTGAGGCTTGATAAAATATCAGAAATGGATGTATAACTATAAAGGCCTAAACTTGCAATTTGAGTAAAGAATGCAAAATAACATAATTTTTATCTTTAAAATGCAATTTTCATGTTTTAGGCAGAGAGAGATTTAACCAGTATACAAAATTGAATGAATGAAAGCAAATATCAAAATTAAAGAATTCTATAGTTGAAAATGGAGCACACAGAATAAAATAAAAATAAAGAAATAAATATTTAGACATTATCTGGTAACTATATTTTTTCTTTCATGTTGTCCATGACAACTTAATTATAATTTTTAAAATTTTTTTTAAAAATCTTTCAAGATTAATTTCTAATCTATTCTTCATTTTCTGTATGACCAGGATAGCATGTAATAGAGGATAATGGAGTAAACAGAAAAACTGGATAAATATTAGTTTCTGTATTAGGTTTTAAAATAATATATTAAAAATTATAAAATTGCTGATACGTGCATCTGGTTGAAGAACATTTTAGGGAATAAACATTATTATTGCTATAGAATAGAAACGAGAACAAATATTGGATTTATTAGAATAATATAATTTCCAGAATGCTGGAGGTGAGAGGCCACTCTTCTTTATGACCATCAAACAGACTTTGGCTGGAATAGTGAGGCTATTTTTGTGGATTGCTTTTTAAGAGATATATAATTAACTTAGAACATATTAAGATTAAAATTACAGCAATTATACATGAATTAGAAATCAAAATTCCAAGAATCTTCATCCTGGAAAAAAGTTGGAAATTGAGTATTTCTTTACCTTAGAAATTTCTAAGCACTAATAAGTCTTCAACATCATATGATGTTAGAAATATTATTCAATTTTAGAAATGCTATTAATCAGCAGAAACTACATGTCAACTTTTGGCAAAGAAAGAAGAAGACTCTTATTGCCAGAGTTACTCAAGAATAGAACAAAAATCCTGCATGATCTGTACATGTACCCCAGAACCTAAAGTACAATAAAAAATAAAAATAAATTTAAAAACCCAACAATCTCATCAAAAAGTGGGCTAAGGACATGAATAGACAATTCTCAAATGAAGATACACAAATGGCCAACAAACATATGAAAAAATGCTCAACATCATTAACGATCAGGCAAATGCTAATCAAAACCATAATGTGATACCACCTTATTCCTCCAAGAATATCCATAATAAAAAAAAAAAAACAGTAGGTGTTGGTGTGGATGCTATAATTAGGGAACACTTCTACACTGCTGGTGGGAATGTAAACTAGTACAGCAGCTATGGAAAATAGTGTGGAGATTCCTTAAAGAATTAAAAGTAGAACTATCCTTTGATCCAGCAATTCCACTACTGGGTATCTACCCAGAGGTAAAGAAGTCATGATATGAAAAAGATACTTGCACACACACAGCACAATTCACAATTGCAAAATTGTGGAACCAACTCAAATGTCCATCAATCAATGAGTGGATAAAGAAACTGTGGTATATTTATAGGATGGAATACTACTCAGCCATAAAAAGGAATGAATTAACAGCATTTGCAGCAACTTGGATGAGATTGGAGATTATTATTCTAAGAGAACTAATTCAGGAATGGAAATCCATAGATCATATGGTCTCACTGATATGTAGGAGCTAAGCTATGAGGATACAAAGGCATAAGAATGATACAATGAACTTTGGGGACTTGGGGGGAAGAGTGGGAGGGGGCAAGGGTTAAAAGACTACAAGTAGGTGCAATGTACACTGCTCGGGTGATGATTACACCAGGATCTCAAAAATCATGACTAAAGAACTTATTTATGTAACAAAAAAAAAAAAAAAAGAATATACTTCATGGAGTTTCAAAATGAAGAACCTAAGCTAGATTGAATTATCAATTGAAAGACATTCAAAACAGAAATGAAGCTTTGGTTAATAGCTTCTGCAAATGAATAGGCTAATAAATAACAAATAGTCATTTGTTTATATTAAAATAGTTTTTGCAGAATACTGAGTACGTCTCAATACTGTGCTTCCAACACCATAAGCATAATATCTGGTCTGGTTAATTTCACAATACAGTGAGACAATATAAACATTAACAGAACAGCACCAGTGAGATGTGAAATCTGCAGTCCAACTGAATATCTTCATATCTATAAAAATATAAATTTCCAATATTTAGTAGCATCAACCCCAAATTTCCATTTGTATGAACAGACTTTTGATGTTATTAAGAGAAAATGGCACAACATTTACTTGAAATAATTAGTAAAAGAGAAGTTGAAATTGAGAACAGGAAAACTAAGTATACAGTTTAACAGATTTAGAGTAAATATATTTACAATGTTGTTTGAGAAAAAATGAAATGAACTTTGAGGAGAAAATGTGAACAATGTTAATGGCATGTGCTTATGAAGTTATCCAGGAATGAGATAAGTAAGGTTAGAATATTTGATCGCTGGAGGAAGGATAAAGAAATACCTCTTCATCTATAGTAAGGGTAGGTATCACATTTTCCTGTGTCTGTAGGGTCATGCCAAGGCCTGCTTAGTAAGAATCAGTGTTATGAGTTATAAAATCAGTAAGAAATCAGCCGTCTGGAAATAGGACTAGACCAAACCAAACAACAACAAAAAAGACCCAAAAACCAAATGCCTTGTAATTTGTATACTATGTGACATAAAGACAGGTGCATATATATATATATATATATATATATATATACACACACACACACACACACACACACACACATATATAAACACACACACACACACAATAGAATATTATAATTAAAGAAGTTTATCCTAATGAAGGGACTTTAAATGAAAATTAGTTATCTGAAATACTGACTTGATGATTATGCACAGAAAAGCTGGATCATGTTGTAGTAGCCCAAGTTTCTTATGTTCATTTAACATAAATATTAGACACAAAGATTTTTCATAAGTAACCTTATAAACTTCTCATGTGATTTTAAAATTCTGATCAAAAATTATAAGTCCCAGGTGAGGGTATTGTCATATCTTATGTGTAGCTGTATTGGAATAGTTGTTGTACTGAATTTGGAAGTTTTATGTTGTTAACATCTATAGATTTCTGGCAAACCTACAGGGCACACTTTTTAACATTTTGAGAACATGACACTCTCCTTTAATATAGAAATGCGCGTTTCGGCAACCAATATCAAGACATATTACTTGTGTTTCAAAGAAACATAGTCCCAAAGCATTAATAAGTACTAACCTTGACTTTACTTAAAAACTGAATCTCATTCTCAAAGTTGCCTTGAGGTCTATATGCACTATACTGAAGTAGTGTCATACTAGTATGGAATCAATATTTGATATTTTTTTCTGTAAGAATGTTTGTTGGATGTTGGCTAAAATAAAAACTGTTCTTGGTCAATTAAACAGAGATCATTCCCAGACTTAGAGGCACATGGATGAAAGAAAGTAGTGGGGGCACACATAAATCTAGTTTAACACCCTGGTTTCAGAATTTGCTTTATCTTTTCTCAGTCTCATTCCATCTACTGGTCAGATTCAGAAAATATTTATTCCACTATGGGGTATAAGAACTTAGGCACAGTTATAATACCCGTGAGGAAAATTCACTGTAGCTAGTAAACATTTGTCTACCCTAAAAAGATACTGCATATAAAATAAACATTCCTTAAAATATATATTAATTTCAGAAGTTTTCTACAACAAATGTTCTCCAAGGTACACATATTTGTTGTAAATTGATTTTGTTTCACTCACTTTTATTGTAATCAGATAAACTATACAAACATACCCTAATTCTGTGAATCACCCACCATATAACTGAATATTGTCCTCAGAATTCAATGCCTAGATTTGCATTTGGATTTATGTAAGTATTTATATCAAATAGTACTATTTGGTTCATGCACAAGAAGCTGAAGTAAACTTAATGCACAGGTGATGAAATCATGTGCAGTCAAGCCAGAAACAGAACAGAATGAATTCAACCAAAAAAGTTTTCTCAGTATTTCAAAAGAGATAATGTCAGGAAAGACTAAATCTTGATGTGACACCCATAATAATATATGCTATGCAAATTCAAAGAAACTTTACTTTTTAGCAGTTGGTGTTAGTTTCTCATTCTGAGTAATAATTTGATTCCAGAATATGACAATCCTGTTTTTTTTTTTTTTACTTTGGGGTGCATTAGACATGAGAATCTGTTTATTGCTTCAGTATTTTATGCATAATTTTATTTAGGCTAGAGCCTAAGATATTTATAAGTAGTTTATGTGAGTGTGTATTTTAATCATATAGAAACAATTATGGATCATTATTTATTTTTGCTCTTAGAAAGATTAGCAGTTTGAGAAATATTATTGTAGTAGGAAGAATAATTACTGTCTTTAAACTCGAGTTCAAGAGTGAGTGCCAACTCCTCTAGTTTCTCTGAAAGATTTGGCATTAGCTTAACCTGAGCCTCAATTTGCACCCAGATAAAATAGGCATAAAAATTCATCCTGCCTCTTTTATAACGTGTTTGAGAGAATTAAATGAATAAAAAATATTTATTAGAGTGCCTTGTAATCTGTAAAGTACTGTATTAATGTAAGAGATTATTCATTTCATTATTATTAACAAACACTTCAACTCCCTATAACACAACATTGTGTAACTTATCTTTATAGGAAAACGTCTAATGCCTTAGAATGCAAAACCAACTAATGAGTTTATTGCTGCCTTTCATGATTTGGAAGGTTTATCTCACATTAAAACCCACTTTTTCTGCCACAAACACATTTCTGCATTTTGGGACTTAGCAAAAAACTGCAATTTGAAGAGAAAGCATTAGTTGATGTGTCTGCTTGATTATGAGCAAAAAGTTGGGCTTTACTCTGGACCTAAAAGAATTATTTAATTTCTATCTGAATTTCAGTTATAACACATCTTGGAAGAAGCTCATCTCTTTAACACTTGATGCAGAGCTAATGAAAAAATATGATTTGTATAACCCTTAGTATAAGTATCTATACTTAAGTGCTCTGCAGATAAACTAGAAAACACATTTACAATGTTAAGTATAAAGCTGGACATAAACAGCTTTGATACAAAATGACATATATATTTAATCTATATTTCTGACTGCTTTCTAAAGAACTTCTGGCAATTATTTAAAAAATACAACAGGCCAGGCGCTGATGCCTGTAATCCCAGCACTTTGGCAGGCTGAAGAGGGAGGATCACAAGGTCAGAAGTATGAGACCAGCCTGGACAAAATGGTGAAACCCTGTCTCTACCAAAAATACAAAACTTAGTTGTGAGTGGTGACATGCACCTGTAGTGCCAGCTACTCAGGATGTTGAGGCAGAAGAATCGCTTGAACCTGGGAGGTGGAGGTTGCAGTGAACCAAGATTGAACCCCTGTACTCCAGCCTGGCAACAAAGTGAGACTCTGCCTCAAAAAACAAAAAACAAACAAAAAAAGCACAAAATTTAATTCTAGGCAGAAATAGGACATCAAGTTCAAGGAAAAAAGAGATGCAAATTTTTATCATACACAATTTCCTAGTTACTTCAAACATAAAAATACAATGTTAGCAGCTGCACAGTATTCCGAACGGTGAATATATGATTGAAAGACATACAACTTTAATAAATCTTTTATGTAAAATAAAATCATACATGTCTTTTTTGTCTATCATTGACCAAAATGTATGAAATATGTTTGAATATTTTATATTTTAGACCTTCATAATGCTTTCCAAAATGGTTTATGTGTATATTAATTTGTTCAAATAACATTAACTGAACATTATTTATCTTCAGCCAATATTTCAAGGGCTGTCATCTATAGCATATTTATTTTATTTTATTTATGTATTTATTTTTTGAGACAGAGTCTTTATCCATCGCCAGGCACCAGGCTGGAGTGCAGTGGTGCGATCTCGGCTCACTGCAACCTCCGCCTCCCGGGTTCAAGCAATTCTCCTGCCTCAGGCTCCCCAGTAGCTGGGACTACAGGCACGTGCTACCATGCCCAGCTAATTTTTGTATTTTTAGTAGAGACGGGGTATCACCATGTTGGCCATGATCATCTCAATCTCTTGACCTTGTGATCCACCTGCCTCAGCCTCCCAAAGTGCTGGGATTATAGGCATGAGCCACGGCTCTTGGCCCCTATAGTATACTTATTTTGATTCTACCTTGTTTGTATTAGAAATTTATTTAGAAATTCTTCTTTTTCAGATGAAGGAAACAGTTAACATTTAAATATATTTCTGCTAGTTGATAAGCATTGTTTTTCACTTTATGGTGAGAATGAAACTTGCTTATAAAGTATAGACCATCTTAAAATTTTCAGTTACACTGAACACAATGTTGGCATAATGTAGGTAGATTCTGAAGACAGATTTACCATATAAACAACTCATTAAAAAGAAGGTTGATAATTGGGAAAGTTCATTTTAGAGAGTATGTTACAGTTTACAGTCATGAGAAGACAAAACATAAATTATTGCAAAGTTAAATAAAAGAATTTGACAGTAGCTCTAGACATAGGCCTCTTAGTCTGGGGCACTGGTTCTTTATGTGCGCTTTCTATTTCATCTTCTATGCCTGAAGTTGCATCCTTAGATATCAGCCAGGGCTCTGTATCTTTTCAGTACACAGAGAAGAGATGGAATCAATATTATTATAATCCTTTTAATGTATTATCTATGTGTACATTATTCTGTTTAGTATTAAGGCATAGTCAGTGGCATTATCCCAATTTCATAGTTAATATTGATAATGCTAGGAGAGGCCAAGCCATCCACAA
Organism: Alouatta palliata; assembly: GCA_004027835.1. Lineage (NCBI taxonomy): Eukaryota > Metazoa > Chordata > Mammalia > Primates > Atelidae > Alouatta > Alouatta palliata. The sequence continues at coordinate 42,412 of PVKV010003204.1, read as the reverse complement.
CTTCTCAAGAATGGTCAGTGGTTTTGAACTTGCTGGTGTCTTAATTTAGCATTCATGTTTCTACTAACCTACCCATTTGCCTTCCATAAGGGCATGTCTCCTGGAACTATGGGGACTGTCCAAGCAAATACTGATGATCTGGCTGCTATGTGAGAACTCATGACACCAGCATTTCCCTGAACAATAATATTCCACCCAGATTTACATTTCTGGCACTGTCTCTCTGAATGATAGAATTTGGTCCAGTCTCCAAAATAAGGTCATTTTTTCAGATTTGCATTGTATTTAGTATTGATTTTTTTTCATGTCCTCTCTTTGTCTGTTCAAAGTTACTGAAATCACAGATTATCTCAGTCCTTAGCCTACCTGTCATAAAATTATCATTTGAAAGCCCTAATAATATGTGCAAAGCAAGTTTATGGAGCCATCAGTTTAACATGAAGGAAATAGAGAAGACTGCATACAAGTTGGATTTTAGTGAAACTTCAAGAAGTGAGTAGGAATTAGACTGGAGGAAGGAAAGGAGTTATGCACAGAGGGAAAAATCATTTCCAAATTAAACCTTTCAATGTGGAACCTGAACAATGTATTCAAGTAAAATTCTGTCCTCTTAGGCTGACGTTCATTTACAAAATTCCAAAATAGCCCAGTAGTACTAAAATATATGACCAGAAGTTTACAAAATATATGTCCCTTTTTTTGTGAGATTATTGAATCCTCGGTTATTTGATATAGGTAGAAAAGTTTTAATTATGATGACTTTACACAGAGGAAAAATAACATCTCAATCATAAAGTTTAAATTTGCATAGCTAGAATATAGGATCTATTTTGTGTCCGAACACAAACTTATGTCTGCCCAAATAACATAGACTCTGTGTGTACATGTTAGTGTAACAAAAGTCACTATTCTATCTCCTAGTCTTATGGGTCCCTACATAAGACTAGGAGATAGAATATTTGCGTGTTCTTAGTATCCTACCCAGTGTAATGGCAATATGACAAAAAATGTCAAATACTACATTTCCCTCCACCCCAATTTTACACACATTGTAGACTCCAATAACTATTCTGGAGAATACAAGGAAAATAAAAGTACACAAATACAATAAATAAAATCATAAAACAAACTCAATAATATAAATGACAAAACAAATTGACAAATCAAAATAAAATAATATAGATGACATGTAATTAAGCCCCTAAATTTTGATAACACGTATAAAAATAACATGTGGGTGATTTTATGATTCAGGATCAAGCATTGTTAAACTGAAGATTAATGTTTTCAATTTAGTGTCATCATTAGAAGTGTCTAAGCACTAAGTGCAACAATTGAATCATTTTGTGCAAATTGCTTAAATGATTGAAGAAGGGAAATCTTATGTATATTAATCTGAGAGAGAGAGAGAAAGAGAGAGAGAGAGTGTGTGTGTATAGAGGGGCAGGTAGCTTGTACGGGGTCCTGAACAGTAACTGTGACATGCCAGTGGTGAGGGCCCATGCAGATCACAATTTTTGCAGCCCATAAATAATCAAGAGATGTTTGTGATGTTTTGTGTTCAATGGGTATGTTAAAACTACAATCTAAAGGAGTATATTAATTTTGAGATAATATCATGATATGAATGTTTGCTACAGCGTCTTTACATGATTTGATTTGCTTTAATGTAATTTTAAAGCGGCTCCCATTCTTCCACAATAATTGTATAGCTTTGCCAGCATAATGTGGTACTGGCTTTTCCAGAAGAATTATTGAATGTGAATTTTCTCAGAATGTAGAGATCCCTATGTGAAAGGTCATTGTGTTAAATTGCTGATTTGGCTGGCTTAGGTTATGTTTATTTTCTTCTGATGTCAGCAGCTCAATTCTCCCTTCGACAATTGCTTCTCTTCTTGACTTCCTTAAGGTCTCTGTGAAAAAGGCAATCACAATGCTTAGAAACTCCTTGGTCAAACTTATGCATGTGACTCATAACTAGAACATCTGATTTATTCTCCCAGAAATGTAAACCTTAAGCAGTGGCAGTAAGGGCCACGCGTGTTGTAGCTGCTTCACCCCAGCTGGTCCCTCAGAAGGCTGTCCCTGGTATTCTCGCCTTAAACCCCCAACTTGTCCTCCCTCCTGTCTGCTGTCCTTTTTCGTATCTGATTCTTCAGCTTTGCTCTGACTTCCTGAACTTTCCCATAAACTTTGGTGAATTGTTTTCTTTTTATGTTTCTTTCCTTTCCTTTCAGTTTACTTTTATTTTTTCTTTTGAATTAGCTGCAGTTTCTGTTGCTAGCAACCAAAGCAACAAATTAGAAACAAGACCCAAAGTAATGAAACAGCACTTTACACATACAGCTAATCTGATTGAGAAGCCTTATAATTGGATTTTATATGTTTATACCACCCGCTCTCCTGCTCAATTTGGGTTCAGAGGCTTGACTCCACTATTGATCCTTCATATTTATTGTGCTCAGAGGTAGCCTTGTATTGTAAAAAAGCAAAACAAAACTTCCTTTTATGGAGTCATATATCCCTTCCTTTCTTTACATTTAAGTGACATCAGGTTATCACTTCTGACTTAGGATGGTCTCTAATGATAGGGTTCAAAACATATTAGGTTGGTAATTGCAATTTAAAGTAATGGCAAAAACACAATTACTTTTGCACCAAATTCATACTATCCCAAAATGTGACACCTTGACATTTGAGAAAGTAGCTGAAGCCAGCCAGATGGTCACTCTGACTTTTTTCCACATGTCTTTCATGAAGCAGTCATAAAACCTATGAGTGATTTTCTTACCTTCCTCTGAAGGAGATCATAAGACCCTCATGTGAAAGGTTCCCTCCCTATACCCATAGGAAAAGAACATTCTTGTCTCTGAACACATAGGGACACAAAGAAGAATTTGAATAAACAGGCCTCACCAAATTCCCCACCCCAGTTTATTGTTATTACATTACACTATTTTATGTGATCATAGGACTACCTGCTTTTTCACAAAACCAAATGTAAAAAAAATACACAGGTTTACCATTTCTCTGAGTATTCATTTTATTGCAAAGGTTGCTGTGCTATGTACAACCTATAATAAATAAATATATATGTTTTTCTATTGTTAATCTGTCTTTTGTCAGAGAGGCCTCAGCCATAAATCTAGGATGAATGAGAAATAATACTTTTTCTCCTCTATACCAACCAGTATCCTCTTTAATAGCACTATAGCTTGAGGAAATGATCACAACACGTTGTGGTCTGAATTGCAGCAAGCATTTTTTTTTTTCTTCCACAGCCAACATCATTAAGAGATTTTACATATACCTGTCAAAGAAAGACTATGGTCTATTTCAGGTCTCAATTGAGGGCCATAAAATATGTGCTTAAATAAGAAGCTTTATAATAAAGCCCAAGATTCAAAATTTAGATTTCTGTGAAGAGGGTTGGGTAGATCTCAGTTCTATAAAATATGGTGAGAGGAAAGGATTTAAGCTAATAAATGATTGGGACTCTACCAAGATTATAACAAATAACTGGCATTTACTGTCATTTTATTAGGCTGCTGTAATCTCATTCCATTAGCGGTTATCTTGTCATCCATTCTCATAACTTCAAGTGTGCATTTCACAGGGGAGTAAACCTAGCTTTTTGTTATTTAATCCTCTTGCTGAGGAGCTCATCATTGCAGGTACAGTTGACATTCAGAACAGCAGGGCCCAGCTCTAGATGTCACACTTCATCACTGGCTTAGACTGCCCTCTGGACAACATACTAAAGTGAGAATTAGGAAACAGTAAGACAGCCAACTGCTGAAAGTACCTGTCCATGCAGAGGGAGGAAAGGGCTGACTGCAAAAGACCAAGTTGTAAAGATCATGGAGATCTATGTGTGCATATTTCAAAGTGGAGGGGTAAGAGGGAGGTCAGAGAGAAGATTTAAGTTATAAATGTAAAAAATGGAAAAAAACCCAACAACAACAAACAACATGTAAGTGGGAGATGGGAGTGGAGGGGAGCGAGCTAAAGAGGCACCAGGCTATGGTCAGTAAAGCAAATGCTTATTTCCCTGAGTCACAAAGGATCAGGTCAAATAAAGGAGATTTTGGTTTGCATTTACCTTTTACGTGAATGCAGTCTTGACAAAGCTCCATTTATCCTCTTTCTTCTTTGGTAAAGAAGACAGGACTGCCTTTGACAGTTTAAACATATTCATCCAATTACACATTAAATTCTGAGCAATACTAAACTCCTGTTGTGAAATTGCCCAGCAATACAGATTTGCAATCTTCTAGAACCATGATGTTTATCTAAATTGTCCGAGTTTCCTGACAGGATCGACAGACTAAAGAGGAGAGAATACCGTTAATTCTTTTGAGCATTTTGGCAGATTCTTAAAGAAGTACACAAATCTGTAGTTTTTTCAATATAACATGAATGTTCACTGTTTTATTTAGGGACAATATTGCTTGATCTTGCTGTGTCGAATATGCACAAATAGATCTACAATTTACCTTTCTTCCTTCTAAGCAATTGTTATTCCCCTGGAAATATGGACCAAATAATAAAGAGAAGCCAGTAGTGCAAATAGGATCAAATTGACAGTCAGAAAAAGAGAATTCGCTTCCTGATTCGCTATTAATCAGCTGAATAATCTCAGACTTGCCATAAACCTATCTGTGCCAAGTGCTTGTATATGAAATGAGATTAGACTTTATAACAGATCATATCTAAATTATTGTCCATAAATCAATGAATATATTATTTGAAAAATTTTGTTTGCATAAAATTTTAATATATATTTATTAAATATAAATTTATTATAATTTATTATGAGTTCTGAGTTCTATCTTTTTCATGTCTCACCAATAAAAATAAGATTATTTTTGTAAAAATTTAAAATGTCAATTTTTTCCAAAGAGAAGTTATTTTAAACTGTAATAAACCATGTGTTCACTTTTCACAGAACTCTGTATCTTCCTTCTTAATAGCAGTGACATAGCTCATGGACAGTGTTATTAGAAATGTACATTTAGGCTGAAGAATGAGTCCGTCATAGCTATCTGACATACATAGATTTTAAAACCTAATATTTAGCAGACTCGGTTCAGGAATCTTGTGTATCAATTTATGGAATATGTGCAAATAGTCCTTTGGAGAACCCCCTAATAGGCAATAGCATTTTACTAAAGATTTCATCAAGAAAATCTAACAATTGTAATATTAAAATAATATTTATGCTTCTATGAACCATTTAATTTCCTCCATAAAGCTCTGAGATATTGTCCTATTGGTAAAGTTATTAATGACTTTGAAAAGAGGAAGAGAAATCTGTGGAATTGAGACAAATTAAGTAATTTTATGTTATAGGGAAATCTGGGCAAGGGACACAATGTCAACTAGATGGCTTCAAAGAAAATGCCCAAATTAGCACAGATATGAAAAAATATTTTTAGTGAAGATTTTCACCATTATGTGTTTAAAGCAGTAAGCAATGCTGGGTTTTTTAATTTTTTTAGTCTTTAAATAAAAATGCCATCATTTTTATTGCATTTTGTTTCATGCCAAAATTATAATACTCCTTTTATTGTACATGTATATACCTTTTATTACATTTTTGCACATGTATGTTTCTTGTGTAGATTATCAGGTCTTAGTGTAAACCAAAAATAAAACGTTAAGCTTCCTGAAATGACTGAACGAACTCACTCTGGACCAAGCAAAACCTGAGAAATTGAATTCCCAACCATGATGGGAAGGAAGGTAGACACACCTCATTATACCCTCTCCCTTTTGGGGATGAGGTTCAAGTAACCTAAGAGAGTCTGTTTCATTAGTCTTACCATTTCTACGTTAAGTCGTGACTATGACACAGAGATCATAAACTGATAAAACAGACTATTTGTAGCAATAAGTTTGGTACCAAATTCTAATCTACCTCTGGTGTGGCATTACAGGAAAGAAGGCCAACCCTAAAGGAAATAAAAATATTTTATCCCAAAACATATTTTCTTGACATATTTTGAAATAACCCTGCAAAGCCATCTTTTTGTACGGTAAATTTGAATCTATAATCTTCTTCCCTTTCTAGGTCCTTCCTTGATCTAGGAGAGATCAAAAAAGAGTTTGACACTTTAAGATCTGAAAAGAGACATTTACTATATTCTTTCTATGCCTGCCACCTGGAGGTTTCATCCACATAACAAGAACCTTGGCTTCCACCACCTCCCTTACCTTAATTTAAACATTCACCTTAACTCTTTAGACAAAGCTTAGCTCTTTCAACCAATTGCCAATCAGAGAATCTTTGAATTCACCTATGACCTGTAAGTCCCTCCTTCAAGATGTCTGCCTTTTTGAGTCAAACCAATGCATATCTTACATATATTGATTTATATGTCTTCCTGTAACTTCTCTCACCCCGAAATGTATTAACCCTAACTGGAACCTGATCACCTCCGGCACACTTTCTCAGGACCTCTGGAGACTGTTCCCTGGGTCATGGTCACTCGTTGGCTCAGAAAAATCCTCTTTAAATATTTTACAGTTTGGATTTTTTTGTTAAGATCAGCCTTGAACTCTGGGCCTTGAAAAACATATCTTCATAAGTAGCTGTTTGAAAGTTCCTACTCAATTTTTTGCACTTACTTTAGAAGTCACTGCCTCAAGAAAGATTTCTGATTTCCCCAGGGTAAACTACTTCCTTTTATACCTATAGTCTATGCCTTTCATACCTATAGTCTCAGGTGCTTACATTCTATTTGTTACTTTTTTTTTTTTTTTTTTTTGAGGCAAAATCTCACTCTGTTGCCCAGGCTGGAGTGCAGTGGTGCAATCTCCGCTCACTAAAACCTCCACCTCCCAAGTTCAAGCGATTCTCATGTCTCAGCCTCCCGAGTAAGTGGGATTATAGGTGCATGCCATCATGCCCAGCTAATTTTTGTATTTTTAGTACAGATGAAGTTTCACCATGTTGGCCAGGCTAGTCTTGAATTCCTGACCTCAGGTGATCCACCTGCCTCAGCCTCTCAAAGAGTTAGGATTATAGGCATGAGCCACCACATTCAGCCTTAGTTATTACTTTTAAATTAATTTTTTTTATGGCTCTTTCCTCCTTTAGGCTTTAAGCTCCAGGAAGACAGGGATTTTGTCTGGTAGGCTTGTTAAAATTTTTTGTATTTTACTTTAAGTTCTGGGATACATGTGCAGAGCATGCAGGTTTGTTACATAGGTATATACATGTACCATGGTGGTTTGCTGCACCTATCAACCCATCTTCTAGGTTTTAAGCCCTGCATGAATTAGGTATTTGTACTAATGCTTTCCTTCCCCTTTCCCCCATCGTCCAACAGGCCCTGATGTGTGATGTTCTACTTCCTGTGTCCATGTGTTCTCATTGTTCAGCTCCCACTGATGAATGAGAACATGCAGTGTTTGATTTTCTGTTGCTGTGTGAGTTTGCTGGGAGTGATGGTTTCCAGCTGCATCCATGTCCCTGCAAAGGACGTGAACTCATTCTTTTTGTATGGTGCTTAGTACTCCATGGTGTATATGTGCCACATTTTCTTTATTCTGGTGGGCTTTTAATTCAATCTCTGCAAGTCAGCCCTGACTCTAATCCACAGCAGGTATACATGAAATAGTTCTTAAAAGAATGAAAGAACAAGTAAATAAATCATACTGGAACCAGTTTAACATCTTCATATGTAATAAATGTGGGTTAAAAATTACAGTATTGAATTTAGTCAGATATGTATATAAAACTTTTAGTTTTCTAAACACATCACTGATTCTATTGTGCACCCTCCCCCTACTGTTTTTGTAAGTGTTTGTGTTACCAGAGGTGCAAAGTTAGGGATAACCAGGTGCATGCATTTTTGCGTCTTGTCACAATATCAGGCTTTCATCAACGCTATTCCAATCATAGAAGCCACAAGCAACATGGAGTTTCCAAGAAGGCAATTCTCCTTAGTACTTCCCATTCACTCAGGAGTCGGAGCCACAGGAACATGCAAGACACTCCACAAGTCAGTCAATATTGAAAACCACACATAACAGTATACTTAGCTCATATATAAATATTATAAACATTCCACAACAAAGTAACATTTATTGTCAAGAGAAAGAGAGATAGGAGAAAGGGTTAATGAACCAGTCCAGGGGTAGCTAAGAAGACAAAAGGAGTCCTGGTCTGGGCCAAGTGGACTATTGGTCTTCAGGGAAGAGTGTTTGAGGTGGCAGAGCCTTTGCCGACAGATGCCAAGCTCTTATCGATAAACAAAGCGACTATAAGATGGTGTTAGTTAAGACGATGGTTTTGAGCTGCTGAAGGCCTGCTGTGTCCTTGCTTGTGGCCTTATCTGGTTGGATGCAATCTTTACTTTTTATTTATTATGCAACATATCTTATTCTTGTTGGCAAAATGAGATATAAAATGAAGTGTTTTTCTAAGATGAGATAGTTATGTCAAGGATGCTCTATATAGTTTGTCTTTTTATTTGTAAGCCACTTGAGTAAGAAGGGCATTTCTATATAAGCAGATCCTTTTTTGTCCCCTTTTTTGCTTTGTTTTTATACAATTGGAATAAAGTGCTTGCATTCCTCTTTAACACATAACAGAGTAATGCAAACACACTGCTGCTAGTTTAGGATTTCTATTTAAGAATACAGGGCAATGCAGACCTGTGACAACAGTGCCTAAGTGCAGATGAAACATCAACACGAGCATCTCATTAAGCCTAAAGAAAACACATTTTAACCTAAAGAAAACACATTTTGCTGTTTTTTCACTGAATATTAAACACAATTACTTTGTCAGATGAGAGTAGTTCACAGCTGTGATCTATTTATATGTCTATCCATCCATCCATCTATAATCTATCTATCTGCCACCTAAATCTTTATGAAAAAAAGCAATTCTTCTATTTGAGGAAATTTAAAATAACAAAGTGAGGATTACCACTATAAATGATTATATTATGCCGAATGACAATGAAAAGCTTTGGTAAAGGTTTAAGTGTGTTAGATAAAACATCATTTATGTGATCTTTTAAAATATGCTCTCATCTAAGCCTAACAAACATTCTTCAAAAAGCGTGGCATAAATTGCAATGTGACCTCCAAGGCCATCTCACTAATATCCCTTTATCCAATATATCTCATTTCAGAATTCCCTTGAAAGGATAGAAGCATGTTAGATAAATTAAATGAAAGGAACTGATATAGATTAAGAGCGATGTACATTCTGAGCTTGAACTTTTTTCACTAAATATTATTTTCCGTCTTCATGATCACATTATATTGAATGAAATGTTGGAACTTCAATTTCCTCTACTATTTCATTTAATAAACCTTTTGTCTCCTCTGAAGTATTAAGGAGATGTTAGCTTTAAATCACATTGACTTCAGTCTTTGCAATTTACATATGTTGAAGAAATAAAAGCCTTTTCAAGAGTCACCATGGGGGCCTGAGAGGCCTTAAAGGAGTATTAAGACCTTGAGTCTAATGTGAGCTTCCTTGAACACAAAGCACAAATCCTCCCTGTGGAATACTAATGGCTTTTGTGTACAGTTACACAATAGTTGAGGAGCAGCCTGTGTATAAAACAGCCTTTGTGCTTGTGATTGAGAAATGCAACCCAGCTCTGGGGGAAAAAAAGGAGCTTTCCATGGGTGGTTATTACATGGCCCAATTTACACCGGAATAATTAATGGAAACTTAGAAAGGCTGAAAAGCAGTACATATTGAAAATCTAATTCATGGGTTTTGCAGCACATGCTTGGGTTGAGACTCAGGTTTCTCTTGTTAGAAGAAAAGCTTTAGACAAATTAAATTTAACAGTTTAATTGAGCAAAGAATGATTTGTGAATCAGCCCCCAGAACCAGAACAGGTTCAGAACAACTCAGGAGCTGCTACATGCCTGAATAACATTTATGGATAGAAAAAGGAAAGTTACATACAGAAAAGGGAAGTGAGGAGCAGAAACAGCTGGATAGGTTACAGCTTGGGGTTTGCCTTATTTGAATGTGGTTTGAACAGTGAGACCCTGTGATTAACCAAAACTGGGCTGCTGTGATTGGCTGAAACTAAGCTACTTGTTACAAGAGTAGGTTACAATCTGAGGTGGGAGGATCACTCAGGAATTTGGGGCTGCAATGAACTATGATCTGCTCACTATTCTGCAGCAGCCTGGGCAACAGAGGGAGATTGTATCTCCCGAAAAAAAGAAAAAAAAGAAGAAGAAAAAAAGCAAGAGGAATAGGTTACAATCTGTTTACACATCCAGTCAGGTTATAGTTCACTAGGTAAGGAGAAACCTTTACACTGAACTTAAAATATGTAAGGGGCAACTTTAGGCTAAACTCAATTTAACACTATAAGGGGCATTTTAGATATCTAAAATGTAGTGATGAGTTTTATCTTTGATAAATAACAGTGGATTTACTCGAAGTTATCAGCTTTCTCAAAGCTGCAGTTTTACTTTGTTTTCTGAGAACATATGCTTGATTTTAAATATCAACAGGATTCATTACCAGAGCTCAAAAGGTTCAGGGCATGCTGATTTCCTAAAATAAGCTGTATACTGCATTTATAATAGAACTTTACCATATAATTCATATGTCATTGAACAGGCCAGGAAGGTTTTAATCATGACAGAAAGTCAAAATGTGTTACAAAATTCTTGGTGATGTTTTGGGTCTAGCAAAACCCAAAAGTTCATAAAAGCAACAATAAAGAATGCAACCTGGAGCAAATCCTTGTTCTTAAATATGACTACACAATGTATCACTTCAAGAATTAAAAAAAAAAAAAAAAAATATATATATATATATATATATATATATATATATATATATATATATATATATGAATGATGTCTGGGACCAACCTTAGCTAAAAATGAATTGGAGTCTCTGGGACTGCATTGTTCCATACAGTAGCCACTAGCCCATGACAACTGCTGAGTAGGTGAAAGGGGACTAGCCTGAATTAAGATGCACTGTAAGTGTAAAATTCACTTTGGATTTCAAATATTTACTCTGAAGCCAACCAATATACAGAGAAAGACTCCATATACTGACAAAGACTTTGACCAACGTTTACACAGGCTCCTCTGTGCAATCTTTTCAAATAGGTCTTATTCTTGAGCCCATGTTTAACAAATCTGTCAAGCCCAGTTGTAGTAAAAATCCTACTAATTTAATTTAGCAAGAATCTCCCCACTCTTGGTAGCTAATCACCCTCGATTTCTGATCAAGTTTCTTATCATCTACCCTTAATGTCCTTGGCCTGACTTTAGAAAGAATCCTGTTAAACCAGTTTAGCAAGAATCCCTCTATACTAGACTTTTCTCTTAAAATTTTCTATCGATTCTGCTCATTGGCAATAATTTACCAGCTGTCTAGGTTATATTCAGAGCTGAACTCAATGCCTTCTTTATTATAATATTTTTGAATAATATCTTTCTCTTTTTAACAAGTTTCCAGTGAAGAATTTATCTTTAACAGTACAAAAGAATATTTTTTAAAATCAATTTTTTATGGATTCCATGTTAAAATGATATTTGGAATACATTGAGTTAAATATTTTATTAATCACCTGTTTCTTTTTCCTTTTTTCCTAAGGTAGCTGTTAGAAAACTTAAAGCTATATGTGTGATCTGCATTATATTTTTATTAGATAGCCCTGCTCTGGGAGTGATACCTAGGCATCAGTAGAAGACATTCCAGTTGATTAAATGTGCAGCCTGGGTGGTGACCTTTAATCTTTAATTAAACTAACACTGGAATAAAATTGCCTATGTTTTATACAAATGTTATAGATCTCACCATGTGATAAACATGATGATATGAGCTTTACCCTTATCATAGCAGCATGATTTGGCAAACATTTGTTATCCTCATTTTCTGCATAGGAAAGTGAAGCTTGGGAGACAAAGTGTCTTCTTGCCCTATGTCGGAGAGGTAGGGAAGAGTCAGTATTTGAAGTCAGCTAATTTGACTCAAGAGTTCACATTACCCATTATTCCTTACTATTAGAGATAGCAAAGGCTAAGTTGAGCTGATTTTGTACATGAAATAGCATCATTAATAAAACTGATATGAATTATACTATATTTAATGCCTTCTATATATTTGCAATTTTTTTTTTTAATAAGACGGGGTTTCACTATGTTGGTCAGGCTGGTCTTGAACTCCCGACCTCACGCGATCTGCCCACCTTGGCCTCCAAAGTGCTTGGATGACAGGCGTGAGCCACCACGCCCGGCCTTATATTTGCAATTTTTAAAGCCAGCATATATATGCTTGACAGTCCTCACAGGCTTTTATATAGATGCTATCATCTCCATTTTATCAATTAAAAGACAAATGCTCAGATCAATTAAACTTGCCCCAAAGTCATATCGAACTTCACCTCACATATGTCTCCTATAAAGCTTGGCTTGATAACCCTGCTTCCTTCTTGGCACTACAGTAAATTAACTCTTTCAAGAGACAGAGGCTCCTGTGCTTGAAGTATAAAACATATTTTCATCTGATTTAGATCATATGACTTATTGATGAAGAGTTTTTGAGCCAGCAAGTTTAGGGGTTAGTACTTGCATCTTTGTCTTGGTATTGAGTCAGATATGACCTTGGGCAAGGAAAATGAAACATGGTGTGTGTTAGGAGACTGGATAAAATGCCTTCTCAAACAGGATGTGTTAATTTTTTCTTTTTAATGAAACTGAGTCTCACTTTGTCACTCAGGCTGAAGTGCAGTGGCACAATTATAACTTACTGCAGCATAGACCTCCTGGGCTCAAGCTATCCTCCCCCCATCAGCTTCCTGAGCAGCTGAGACTACAGGCACAAGCTACAGTGCTAAGCTAATTTTTGTTTTTTGTAGAGACAAGGCCTCTCTGTGTCATCCATGCTGGAGTGCAGTGGCACCCTTGGACTCTGGCCTCAAATTAAAATCTAATTTTCTGTAGAGATGGGGTCTTTTTTTTCCAGACTAGTCTTGAACTCTGGCTTTAGGCGATCCTCCTGCCTTGGCTTCCCAACGTGTTGGAATTAGAGACATGTGTCACTGCATCCAGCCAGCTTTCTTAAATCCTTAGCAATATTTTTCATTTTTGTTTTCAAATGTTTTTCCTGCTTTTGTTGTCAGCACTCTGTTTTATTGTCCTTAATTCTAACGTTCATGCTACTTTCATATCAGTATCTCTAGATACCTCTTCTTCAGGCTAAATTATTGGGCTGAACAATACAAGCATGAGCCTATGTCCTAGAATTGAAGAAGCATAAGCTTTGGTGTCAGAGGGCCATAATTTGTTGACTTCTAAGTGACCTCGGACACATAACTTCATCTGGGAAATAAAGAAATGTATATCACTGTTTCACTTGTAGGAATTAAATGAGATTTCTATAAAAATAACTGAACATGGTACTAAGCCCAGAGTAGGTAGCTAATAAAAATGGAAGGTCCATTTGCCTCTTTCTCCATAAGATACATATATTTCAACAGATCCACAAGCCTCTCACATAATACATACATGTACACACACACACACACACACACACACACACTTTAGCCAAGGAGGAATCACCCCGGTGTACATGAACCAATAATACCCACATAGTTCCCAACAGGACAATTTCAACACTTATTATTGACCCTAAATTCCTCACCCCTTACCATATATCATCTTCACTCTTTACTCAAACGTGATACATATTTTGAGTTTCTGTCCAAGAACACCCCCACTTTTGCCTTTGTGTTTTGTGTTGTCCTACAGATATGCTCAAATCCTGACCTACAGTCCTATGGCAGATAATTTTTGGCCATGATCATCCCATCCAGGAGCCAACTAGTTCCCTAAAGCCTGAATTCTGTGTATATCCTTTCTATTTTCATATAAATTCCCCTATAAAAACTTATGCCAAATTTTTCCTAATTACTTTGTTTTTTAACACATACATTCAATGCTAAGTCTTGTCTAGTAGATTAAATGGAATGGAACATTCTCTGGAAACTAGGATTTATAAGAGGGAGCTCATTAGTTTAGCAAATCAGAAAATATTCTCCAATCCCTTCCCTTTCAGCCTAAAGCCAGAACTACTTTTACTACCAACTTACCCTGTTATAGAATGTAAAGTTGATATTACTAATTGTCTACAAAAATCCACACATTTCATAGAGAATTTTAGTTAGATTCATCAGCATTATACCCCAGTTTCCTTTCTGAAATTTAGGTTGACTTCTGCTGATATCATCTGAGATCAATGATGTGGCGGATTTTCTGGAGGTTCTCCTGTGGCCACAAGATCCAAGTCATAGGTCTGGATGATGGTATTTGCAACTGTCCGAGCAACTTTTTCTATGTCGCCTGTGTCCATATGATCTCTCATCATTCAATAGTATAGCCCAGGGATCTTCACATGATAATGGTGGTGATTTTTCATACTGGGATTTGGTGTGAATAATGTGTGACAGTTTTAGACTTCTACTTTATGACAATGAGCACAAATTTTTCATAATTTGCTTTTTCTTTCTCTTTCTTATCTCTTTCCTTCTCTCCTTCCATTTTGTGTGTGTGTGTGTGTGTGTGTGTGTGTGTGTGTGTGTGTGTTTTAAATATATATACAGGCTGAGGTGCAGTATGTCACCCAGGCTGAAGTGCAGTATGCAGTGGCACAATCACAGCTCACTACAACCTCAAACTCCTGGGCTCAAGCCATTCTTTCACCTCAGCCTCCTAAGTAGCTGAGACTACAGTTGTACACCACCATGCCAGGCTAAGGTTTTTGTTTTTTGTAGAGACAGGATCTCACTATGTTGCCCAGGTTGGTCTTGAACTACTGGGCCCAAGCAATCCTCCTGCCTTGGCCTTCTAAATTGCTGTGATTACAGGGGTGAGCAGCTGCGTCATTTTCCCCATGATATCCTTCCTTTTCTAACCTGCTGGAAACCAAATAAGGTGATGACTCAACTTCAGTCACATTGATTATGCTATTGGAACTATGTGTGGCTTATCAGTAACTAAAAGGAGCCTGAGTTCTAGAATGGTTTTGAGGAGTGCTATTAAGCCACTGATCTGGCCTGTTCAACTGCTCCGTTACATGAAAAAACATAAATAGCGCCTTGTTCTTCAAGCTGCTGTGTTTTAAGGCTCACCCTAGCAGGAAACAAACCAAATGGAGAACAAATCCAGCAAAAACCTTTATAGTAGCTAACATGAAGATGAAGCATAGTAAGTTCAAAATTTCACATTAACTGAAATCTAAAACAAAATGTAAACTAGGGATATTCTAATTAATGGAATCAGAACAGAAAACTTTTTCCCCCAAAATCCTTTCACACAAGTTGAGGATAACAAAATGAAAGACCATTGAAACCATTTCTACCATGACAAAAACCATATATAGGAAGGTTGTCTTTTTCTTGATATATAATATCAATACCTATGAATATCAAAATCTAACATAAGAATATTAAAAAGAATAACCTGAGTTACAAATTTGTCTAATGACAAATTCAGAACCACCATGCTGCCACAGAAACCTTATTAAGAATAATGGTTATTAAGTGAGTTTTATGATTTTCTTTACACTTAGTTGTATCTACTTTGTAGCCAAGATAAATGCAATTTGTAAGTTTTACAGGACAGTTGAAGGGGAGAGTTAAGTGATAACATTCAAATAGCCTATAAAACTTCAATTCTTCTTATATGGGGGATAATTACCTGTGGTTATTAAATAAACTTCCCTAGAATGTTATTAGTATTTTGTGTGGTTTGGAAAATAGTCTCAAGGTTGCTCCTAAAAGGGTGAGAAATGGGGAAAAGATGGAGGAGTCCTCCTTTCCCTCACAGTGATAGCAACCTCTAATTCATTCTCCAGAGGCCAAATCTAGTCACACTAGTCTGTTAACTAAGAGAAAGTGGCCTAGAAAAGAAAAAAGGATCCTGAAAAGATTTGTTTTAACAGTGAACTTAAAAACAGATCATTTTTACTCCCTGTCTTAAAGGTGAACATATATGTTTCAAAATACATATTATGAAAATTTATATATATATTTTATGAAAAAAATATTTATATATATATTTTATGAAAAAAATACATATTTCATTTGGAGCTGATTTCATGGTTTTAAATTCCCACTTTCTGACTCACAGTGTTTCCTGTTAACTCTTCTCTGTTGTGTTTGCTCATCTAATTAATTATCTTACCCTCTCTCCTGTGTTCTAGTTTCTAATAGGTTTCCTTTTCACCACTCACTGGATAGCCAAGAGTATCTGGCAATAAGAAATGGCCTTATTCTGAAAGTGTACTGGAACTGCAAGGTATTCAAGGATCCTGAATTGCAACATCATTCTACAGATGACAAGACTGAGGCTTAAAGATGGAGAAAGCCCATTACCATTGTCATTAGATAACGTGTGGCTGAGGGAGGACCAGATACCAGATCTAATCAGGAGTTATCAGCAGAATTATGTTATCAGTATACCATCTCCAAAGACTTTTTCCTACCTGGTCTCTTTCTTCCTTATTGAACATGACCATAAATGTAATATTTGCCAAGGACTTCTCCAGTATTAAGTATTTAAAAGAAAGAAGCTTCTATCAACTTATTTTGCAAAATTTCTTTGACTTTACTTTTCAATAGGTAAAAGTTATTGGAAGATTATGACTATACATATATATATATATATATAGCCTAATTTTCCTGTGTATGATTCCAGTTGTTTCTTTTTACTCACCCAAATCTTAACCATTTACTAAATTCTTCCACCAGTGAGCCACCCCAAGCTATTCCAGAAAACCGTTTCTTCCTCCCCTTTATTCCTAATACAGAAGGAAGCATTTACTAAGTTGACAATGGAATAAGATTTGTTTTTCCTCTTCTGAATGGCTTTTCAGTTTCTTCTATGATTTTCCCTTGACTTTTTGTATCAGTAGTCAGTATATTTCTTTGAGCCAGAATCTGTCTTGTATATAGTATTGATTGCCCCATAACTCATGAGTGGAGTAAGCTTCATTTGTTGAGTTCTTAAAATGTACCATGTATTCTGCAAAACATTTACAGATACCATTTCATTCAATCCTTATGAAAAACCCCTTAAGGCAGGGCTTATTATCCCCATTTCACATAAGAAAAAAACTAAAGTACAGTGCAAACACCCAAGAGAACTTCTCCAAGAACTAAAATATAGTGAACAGTAAAACACCATTAAAAATGAGATTATCTGGCTACCAACAGTGCTTGTTCCACTAAATGACATCAGCTGTCCTTACAATTTGGCACACAGTAGGAACTTAATAAGTTCCTAATTATAAGAATATGTAGATGTTCCTGAATTTATAATATATGAGGATATATGTATATATGTATCATATACATCGATGTATATATGTGTGTGTATTTATAATTGCGAACTTACAGGCATTCAATCTAAAGACTTTCTGAATGGTTATGGTTAGGATTTTAAAAATACTTATTACAATTTTTAGTTTGAGCAGTCTAAATCTGTATTTTATATCTAATTGATGTGTTGCAAGGGAAGACTGTACTTAGGGATGTTAGCCAGTTTTCAAAAAATCATTTGCAGTCGCTTTATGCATTGCCTAAGAATAGTTTTCAATGTATGATTTAACAGAGCTGATAACACAGACTCTAAATCTAGGAAACTTTTAACAAATAAAAGTTTGACCATTAAATAGGAAATAATTTTAATTATGAAAATGCATCTAATAAATTTGAGATATAACGCTTTCAAGAGTATTTTTCTTCCAACCTATATTGTTGACAGATGATCTTTTATAAATAAGCAATAATCATAAAGCTTGTAGAAAAAGGTAATTCTCTTATACAGAATTATTTAAAAACTTTCATCATTGTCTACCTATTCAACGCTCTTATTCAAGCATGTTCAAGCATATCCACCAGTTAATGTTAAAAGTTGTAATATTTTATGGGCAACTAAATATTTCTGCAAATATGTTTGGCACTTGAAAGTTGGAATATAATGAACAGACTTTGTGGCATTGTTCTGGGAAAATTGAAGTCACATAAACACTCACAGTGGCAATGTGGAAGCATCAATATTTAAAGCAGAGCTCAAATACTCTACAGCAATTAAATTTTATGAACAAAATCAGAGTCAAATCTACCAATCCAATCCAGGGACAGTGACTTCCTCAGAATAAATTTTTAAAAATTAGTTCAAGTAATCATTAATAGTCTCATTTTATAGTTAATATAGTGTTTATGAAAATTAAGAGTATTTGTTATGTAGATGAGTACAATAAGCACTACCAGTTTTTAGCAGACAGTATTTGGGAGAATGGGCTGAGAAAGTGTTCCAAATTACCATATCTCTGTAATAGCAATGTCACAATTTTTCTAGTATTTAATAATAGTAACAATATGAAATTTATTATAGTTTTCCAAATTGCATTAATGACTTGTTTATATAAAATTAGTTAATATTTAATGACAATGATTTGATAATATTGTACATAGTAATATTTCATTAAAGAATATTTTATACTCCCTAATGCATTATCAATAATATAATAATTTATTAACATTATTCCAGGTAGAAGAGACCAGTTTTAAGATCATATGATTGAATTGTAATAGCCTTTGGATAATGAGCTTTTTGTCTAAAGGAAGACTTGGAAAAAAAATGGGAGCTTAAAATTGGAGCATCAAGATAACAAACATTCAAGAACATGGATAAAAGTAGGGTTAAAGAGAGAGTGTTTTAATGCTCATTAATTTGAATTGCTTTTCTGTTTCACTACTTTGCAGTCATAAAAACTAGATTCAAATAGAAATACTCATCTTGATATTTTTACATAATTAACTTCAAGTAGTTGGATATAGTCCATTCAAAAAATTCTATTATTTCTTGTTCCACTGATCTCTGCACCTAATTCAAAAGAAACCTTTAGTCAACAGTCACCATTTAACACACATTTGTTAAGTCTAAAGCAACACCTGTGCTAAAAACTGGGAATGCAGCGGTCAAAAATTTAGACAGAGATGCTGCCCTCACTGTGTTCATAGCCTTGTGTACATCTCTCTCTCCCCTCTCCTTTTACTCTTTTAATGTGTTAAGAACTAAAATGTAATACAAAAGAAATTGTGTCTAGTATAATCCCTCCTAGCCACTACCACAGTGCCTTATCTCAGTATGCAACACTCCCAGAGAGGAAATTCACTGAAACTCACAGTACTCTTATGGTATGCAATAGCTGTGTACTTTTCCTTATTTCCAATTCTGGTTTCTTGACTACAAAATTTCTTCCTTGTTGCCTTCTTTCCCTCCATCACCTCCTCCTTTTGTTCTCTCATTGTCTTGTCTTTTCTCTCTTCTTTCCTCTTCTTTTCCTTTCTCTCTTTCTTCTCCCACTTCCATCTTTCTTCCTCTTTTCCTTCTCCATCTTTATCTTTTCTTCCTCTTTGTCTTTCTCTTCCTCCTCTTCCCCCTCCTTCCCTTTCCCCTCCACTCTTCTGTCTTTTGTCTGTCTGCCTTTCTCTCTCGCTCCTCGCCACCTTCCCTCCCCTTTTTCTATTATTTTTTAATCCAGAAACTTATGGATAAAATATGAAGTTGAGTTCTAGAAACTCATTATTATCAATGCTGATATGAAGCCACTGTAAGTGCTTCAACTGACTTATGAGGCATGTACAGCACTGTTGACTATGATTAGAAAAGGTAGGAAGATCACATAAGAGGAAGGACTGTATCCTTTTTTATACTGCATCAATATTCGATAGGCATCGCTTCAATTCTTAAGCTCTCCATCCTCAAGGAAATAAAATTGCCTACTTGAAAGATAATAGCATGAATAAACAGATAATTCAAGCTATTGGTTTGGTACAACCAAGTTGGTTTATAGCAATTTCTGAATTCAATTTTTAGACCATGCACTACCCCATATAATGGGTTAAATGTGATTATGAAGTTAAACTGTTTTTCTGTACATGTTAATGTAATTGAATATATGCTTCTATTAACAGAGTAAGCCTAATTTACAATATCACTTTAAATAAAAGTGAAAAAGATTTCTAGACTGGTTTCCTGACAGTTGTCTTATTTTAAAAATAATTCCCAGCAATATATATTTGGTTTATGCAAGGCTAGAACATCATTGAAATAATACTTGTGTGAGCCATTTCTATAGTTAAACATTACCTACTGTTCTCAATTAATTGATTAAAATAGTAGCAGCTACCAGGAATCCCCTGAATACCATCCAAGTTCTTGTATTTTTTTCCCAGAAGATGTTTTAGTTTTTTAAACACTTATTTAGAAGAAAAGATGAAGATTAATCTTAACAGTATTTTATGACCATAAAGTTATTTTTAAATTACTGTTATTTTATCGTGCCCATGAACATTTTAGGAAGACATAAATCAGCTTGTCCTATTTTTTGAATCAGTAATTCTGTTGCCAGGAACTCATGTGATGACATGATTTTTATATAATGATGCACTTATACACACAAGAAGAATTGAAAATTGTATGATTAGATAAAAAGCAACATATTATGAATTTATGTAAGTCATATTAAATTATGGTTTTCAATGCTTGAAAATCTATAGATTGAGAAATATCACACATGTAAGTTCTAGGTATAGTACACTTTATACCTATTCGTTACTGTTAATCACTACATTTCCAATAAACAGAGGTTAAGTGGATCCTTAGGCCTAGGTTGACTTGAGAATCACAATACTCACTTCATAAAATAGCACTAAAGTTCAGGACACTGAGTTCCAATTTAGATCATGGTTGATTGCTTTAAGCCCATCAACTAGTCAATATTTTAACAGTTATTTTACTCAATAAAATGTAACTGATATGAATGGAAATGAAAAGAAGACATGTTTCTCTTGAAGCAGCAATAGATTATTGAGTCCTGTGCCATGGATTTCCCTTGTCTCCTATATTGCACCTTAATAGAGGTTAGCTAAACATCAGGGCTTCAATCAACCCAACTGAGGAGCCCATACTCTAGATTATGGCATAGCCACAGGAGTCTTAAATGAATTTATAGTTCTGCTTTTCAATATGGTGGTCATTAGTCACATGTGGCCATTTAAATTTAAATCGAGTTTTCTTTTAAAAAGTCATAATTTTTGTTACACTGGCTACATGTTAAATGCTGATAGTTACATGTGGCATGTGTTTATCATATTGGAGAGCAGAAATAAAGCAGTTTAATCATATGTACTTCTTTGAATAGCTCTGTCAGCTTTATGATAGTAAAAAACATTTTTTTTTCTTTTAGATGGAATTTTGCTCTTGTTGCTCAGGCTGGAGTGGAATGGTGGAATCTCAGCTCACTTCAACCTCCGCCTCTTGGGTTCAAGTGATTCTCCTGCTTCAGCCTCCTGAGTAGGTGAGATTATGGGCACCCGCCACCATGCCTGGCTATTTTTTGTATTTTTAGTAGAGATGGGGTTTCACCATGTTGGCCAGGCTGGTCTCGAACTCCTGACCTCAGGTCATCGACATGCCTCAGCCTCCCAGAGTGCTGAGATTATAGCATAAGCCACCACACTCACCCAGAACACTTTGTTTATTGTAGTATACTTAGTACTTTGCACAGGGCATGGCCCATAAGAGATGCTCCAGAGATTTACTGGAAAAAACAATACATACACACACACACACACACACACACACACACACACACACATACATATATATATATATATATATACATATATATGTGTATATATATGTGTGTGTGTGTATGCATGTATGTATATATATATACATACATACACATATTTATATATATGGTACCTAGCCCCAGGGAACAAGTGAGGTAGGACATCCAAGGTTTGACCTGTGTGCTTTCCTTTCTTGCCATTTCACCCAGCAATCCCATTACTGGGTATATACCCAAAGGATTATAAAACATTCAATCATAAAGACATATGCACATGTATGTTTATTGTGGCACTTTTTACAATAGCAAAGACTTGGAACCAACCCAAATGCCCATCAAGGATAGACTGGATAAAGAAAATGTGGCACGTTTATACCATGAAATACTATGTAGTCATAAAAAGGATGAATTCATGTCCTTTGCAGGAACATGGATAAAGCTGGAAACCATCATTCTCAGCAAACTGACACAAGAACAGAAAATCAACCACCACATGTTCTCACTCATAAGTGGTTATTGAGCACGTGGACACAGGGAGGGGGACATCACACACTAGGGTTTGTTGGGGGTTGAGGGGGCCAAGGGGAGGAATAGCATGCGGTGAGGGGATTGGGAAGGGCTAAGATTAGAGAAATGCCTAATGTAGATAATGGGGGGATGGATGCAGCAAACCATCATGGCACGGGTATACCTATGTAACAAACCTGCACATTTTGCACATGTACCCCAGAACAAAAAAAAAAAAAAAAAAAGAGAGATGACAAATTGGCCACACATGGTAGCTCACACCTGTAACCCCAGCACTTTGGGAGGCCTTGGCAGGCAGATCATGAGGTCAGGAGATCGATACCATCCTGGCCAATATGGTGAAACCCTGTCTCTACTAAAATGCAAAAAAATAGCCCATTGTGGTGGTGCACACCTGTAATCCCAGCTACTCGAGAGGCTGAGGCAGGGGAAACTCTTGAACCTGGGAGGTGGAGACTGCAGTGAGCTGAGATTGTGCCACTGCACTCTAGCCTGGGTGACAGAGCAAGACTCTGCCTCAAAAACAAACAAACAAAAAATAGGAGATGCCGAATTAATTGGGGGAAAAGGGGAATTGATAATTTGTGTGTTTATATGGAAGCCTGCTTGAGTTACTCTAAAGAAAGCCTTCAGTACCCAACTAGCCCATTATATGTAAATTCAAAACTGTTAGTGGGAGATTTTAAGGTGTCTATTTCCCTGAAGCTCTGAATATGTTAATGTAACACTTTTTTTTAGCATTGTGTCTTCTTATGCACATTCAGTTCAACTATGTTAGCACCCTGTGCCTTTGGCGCCCAGGTTTCTCTGGCTTTGTATCTTTCTTTTCTCTCTTCATAGCATAGAATCCACTTTCACTTTTTTCATGTCATCTCCCACCATGTCTAGACCTCTGTTCTGAACTCCAGATTCCTGCTGCCTGCAAGACAGCACCTTGTAAGATCTTAGCACCTTGAGGGCAGGGCAAAGGACTAGTGGTACATTATTTGAAGATGTGTTTCTGATGCTCATCACATTGACAATGTTCATCATGTGCTCACAAACTATTGTGTGAATTAACTGGAATGTGTTGTGTTTTTGTCATCTTTGATCCTTCTTCCATAGAACTTAGAAGTTCATAGTAAAACCAGGCAAGGAGTTCAATAATGGGCCAGAAAATAAAAGAAACACTAACCAATAGAACCATGAACACTGTTTATTTAAAATCACTGTTTAAGTTCAGCTCAGTACTTTCTGGTAAGAAAAGAAGAAACAATTAAAAAGTAAGCACTGGGTATCACGTCTCAGGCAGGAGAGGAAAATAGGCACAAGATATAAGTATCCAGCAAGGAATCTAGGAAGACCTGCAGAAGGAATGGCATGAGAGAAAATGCGAATCTGGTTTACAATGAACTCTGTGGCTCAACAGTGAGTACTCACTAGTAATCTTATTTTGGGTGATATCTGGAGTACTGCACAGAAAAGAAACTGCAACTGGACATATATACAAACATTTTTAATACATAAGTAGAAACATCTACTAAAGCTCTAGCAACAAAAGAGAGTACGTGCCCACCCAGTGTTCTGTGGGATCACAAATTTTTCATTTGACCATAACTTACATTTTGCAACCTCTCATTTTAATATGTTCTCATTAAATTAGCAGCTATATGTATCCTTAAAATATATGTTATCTTGTGACAGAAATGTCTTCATTTCATATTCAAAAAAGTGGAAGAGAATTCAAATACCTTGACATTACTAATAAGAAAAACAAGATATTTTTAAATTTTTAATTTCTTTAGAAATGAGCTTGCTCCATTCCCAGGCTGGAATGCAGTGGCACAATCACAGCTCACTGTACCCTCACTGTCCCAGACTCAAGTGATCCTTCTGCCTCAGCCTCCTGAGTAGCTGGGAATACAGGTGTGTACCACCACACCTGGTTATTTTTTTATTTTTATTTTTTTTTAGTAGAGACAGGCTCTCTTTCTGTGGTCTAGACTTGTCTCAAACTCCTGACCTCAAGCAAACCTCCTGCCTCAACCTCCCGAAGTGCTGGGATTAGAGACATGAGCCACCACACTCAGCCAAGAATTGGATTTGTGTATTTTATATATATATATTTACTGTACTTTAGATTCTGGGGTACATGTGCATATCATGCAGAATTGTTGCATAGATACATACATGGCAATGATTTTTTGAGTGACATTGAGATAAATTATGTAGAGTTTAAAGCTCCAATATTAGAGAATTAGTATCTACCAGTCTGATTTCTATATATCTTCAATAGTTCAAACCAAAATAAAAAGAATTTAGGCCTTTGTCATATTAATTAGACCAATTTAACTTTTTTAAATTTTTTATTTATTTTTCTTTCTTTCTTTTCCTTGAGATGAAGTCTTATTCTGTCGCCCAGGCTGGAGTGCAGGGGTGGTGGTGTGATCTCGGCTCACTGCAACCTCTGCCTCCCTGGTTCAAACAATTCTCCTGCCTCAGCTTTCTGAGTAGCTGGGATTACAGGCACCTGCCACCACACCCAGCTAATTTTCTTATTTTCAGTAGTGATGGGGTTTCACCATGTTGGTCAGGCTGGTCTCGAACTCTTGACCTCGTGATCCAAGTATTATGGAGTCAAAAAGCAACAAATCTACTTCAAAACTCAAGATACTTTAGTGCTTAGCCAAAGTAAAATCAAAATAGCTCTTAACAGATCAGTAAGGTCTGCAGGCACAGATCTCCGAGCCTGCTTTATTTCCTTTGATTTCAGTATTATTGATTAATGCACTTTCATTTCATTAACAGTAATCTTCTTTAGTGTCCTCCTCTGCAGTGGTTTTCCACTTTACAGATGACAAAAATGAACAGCAGAAGTATCATTCAATTAAAAAGAAGTAGCTATTAAATAATAAAGTTGGAATTTGACAGGACCCAGATTAGAGTTGGTCTATGTTAGGAAATAGAAAAGGGGTACACATTATTATCAGAGGGAAGTGGGGGATCCCTTTAGTATACTATTCAAAAACAGTAATTTGGTCAAGGGTTCTGGAATGGCAGCATGAAGAGCTACACTGCCCAGTGCAACAGGTGAGAGCTATTTTTGAAAGTGGCCGTAAGGGTGAACAGCAAGTGAAGAAATATCTGTTCAGAAACTCATATGAAAATAGGCAAAAAATGCAGGAGTCTGTAATATTTGAATTAAGACTACAATGGTTTCTTGTTCCCCACAGCAATCAGAACAAGACATTTTTTCCTGGGAAAAGCAAGATGTCAGTGTTTCTTATTCCATCCCCATTACCTGTTGCAGAAGCTAAGTCCCAAGGGAACATAGTTGAGAGTTGTAGACTGCCTTCTTCTTCTCAGACACAACTTGTGAAAGAAAAGTTTCTATATTAGCTGGAAAATGTTTCCCGTATTAGTTGGAAAGTGTTTTACACCAGGCTTTACTCACTCTTTCCCCAGCTCATGAAGTAGTGAACCCATGCCACAAGAGACAAGCTGACAAAGGCCCAGGCTTCCACCTTCTCTCTCTGGTGTACTCAGCTATAGAGTAAGAATTTGACTTAAAGAGAAGCTTGCTATTCTTCCCATTCTGAACTCCACATATTTTTGATGAAGAATGAGTCTATTGAAAGGTTAGCTTCTAATCTGTTCCTAAAGGAACCGATTTAATTTGCAACAGAGCCTGAAGAATTTCAAACCTAAAGGTGCCATCAAAAACAGTGGAAGTTATGGTGAAAGGCAATTGAGACTAGCCAAACTGTAGGTCTAATAGTTTGCAGAGAAAAATCAGGTAACAAAACAACTCAGATGAGACTTCATGGGGTTAAAACAAAAATCAAGCACTGCTGTTAGAAATTATTCCTTCAGGGCTCGGTACAGAGGCTCATTCCTATAATAGCAGCATTTTGGGAGGCCAAGGTAGGAGGATCTTTTTAGACTGGGAGTTTAGGACCAGCTGGGGCAACATAGTGAGATCCTTTTTCTGCAGAAAATTCAATAATTAACTGGGCATTGTACACATGCCTGTAGTCCCAGAATTTTGGGAGACCAATGTGGGAAGATCACTTGAGACTAGGAATTTGAGACAAGCCCGGACAACACAATGAGACCCCCATCTCCACAAAAAAATCAAGTAACAATAACTGGGAATGGTGGTTCAAGCTTGTAGTCCCAGCTACTCAGGGAGGTTGAGGTGGGAGGATCACTTTATCCAGGGAATTCGAGGGTACCATGAGCTAAGATTACGCCACTGTATTCCAGCCTGGTCAACAGAGTGAAACTGTCTCAAAATAAATGAAAAATAAAAGAAATTATTTCTTCAAAAGTGTCAGATTTTGAATGAATTTATTTGTAGAGCGATTTGTGCCACAGGGCATTGTTGACAACGATAGAGCAATTAGTCTGCAATTAATAGAGAAAACCAGCTGAGTAGAGTCAGTGAAAGAGGAGAGCGCTTCCAAACCCATTGTCTCTTTAGGGTGATGTAGGCATACACAAAGCTGGGCCTTTCTGAGGAGCCTAAAAGCTGAATTCTGGGGTGGGTGGGGGAATAGATTTTAACAAAATAACTCATTCCGTCACTAAAAAACAAATAAAAACACTAACAAGCCATTGGAGAGAGACAATATCAAGAACTGTTACAATGTATTATTTAAAACATCTGGTTTCTAACAAAAACAAAAAAAATGTGATGCCTCTAACTAAATATAAAAGTTCTACCCATACATCAGCACAAAACAAAACAAAAAAATAAGCAGATATAAAAGGAAAGTATCTTGGGCTCTCCCAAATCACTAAGCTAAAGGAAAACGTCAAGCTGGCAACTGCTTAGATCAAATCTGCCTCCCATTCTATTCAAAGTCACCCCTCTGCTCACTGACATAAGTGCATATCTGATTACCTCCTTTGGAAAGGCTAATCGGAAACTCAAAAGAATGCAACCATTGGTCTCTTATCTACCTATGATGCGGAAGTCCCCTCCCTGCTTCGAGTTGTCCCGCCTCTCCAGACAGAACCAATATTCATCTTACATACGTTGATGGATGTCTCATGTCTCCTTAAAATGTGTAAAACCAAACTGTATCCTAACCACCTTGGGCACATGTTGCCAGGACCTCCTGAGGCTGCATCTGAACCTCCTGAGGCTGTGGCAGGGGTGTGTGTCCTCAACCTTAGCAAAATAAACTTTCTAGATTAACTGAGACCTGTCTAAAGTTTTTGGTATTCACATAGGCAACAAAAATTGCCTGTTAGAGAAACTGTATCAGAATGAACAGAAAAGGACTCCACATGAGCCATTATATATATGTTCATGACTGTTAAGAAAACTAAAGCTAAAAAAGTAAAGGTATGATGACACTGTTGCAGACTAGAAAACATCAATAAAAAGAATTATATTTTAAAAATTATTAAAATTGAAAGAGAGTTCAAATTGAAGTAGAGCTGAATATTAAATACCTGAAATGGAAAATTATCTAGGACACAACAGTAGATTTGCACTGGCAGAAGAAAGAATAAGAAACCAGATTGATCAAAAGAGATCATGCTAGCTGAAGAGCAAAGAGGAAAATGACTGAAAAGCAAAAATGAAGGCAGCTTCACAGATATATGAGACATCATTCATTACATCAACTATCCTGGGAGCACAAGGAGGAGAGAAAAGAGAGAAAGAAGCAGAAAAACAATTTTAAAAAACACAGTAGCTAAGATTTCCCACATAAAAACAATAATCTGGCCTGACACTGTGGCTATAATCCCAACATTTTGGGAGGCTGAGGTGGGTGGATCACATGAGGTCAGGAGTTTGAGACTAGCCTGACAAACATAGTGAAACCCTGTTTCTACTAAAAATACAAAGATTAGCTGGGCATGGTGGTGTGCACTTGTAATCCTAGCTACTCGAGAGGCTGAGGTGGGAGAATCACTTGAACCTGGGAGGCAAAGGTTGTGGTAAGCCCAGATTGCGCCACTGCATTCCAGCCTGGGTGACACAGCAAGACTCTATCACCAAAAAAACAAAACAAACACATAAATAACAATAACCTATACATCTAGGAAGCTCAACAAACCACAAGAAAGATAAGTTTTAAAAGATTAATAAGCAGACACAGCATAGTAAAAGTGCTGGATGTTAATAACAAGCAGAAAATGTTGATAGCAGTAAGAAAAACATGACTGGTTATTTACAGTAGAACACCAGTAACATTTATAGCTACTTCTCAGCAGAAACACATAAGGCAGTGAACTATATTCTCAAAGTGGCCAAGGAAAAACAGAAAAAAAAAAGTCCTGTTAAAAATTTTATTCTAACAAAGCTATCTTTGCAAAATAAGGGCAATATAAAGTCTTTTCAAGATAAACAACAAAAAAGAATTTGTTGCTGGGATACTCCCTTACAACAAGTACTGTAGCAAATCCTTTAGGGTAAAAGCAAGTAATCTCAGATAGCAATTCTAATACACACACACACACACACACACACACACACACACACACACACACACCAATAAAGCCAACTGCATAATTATTAAAAAAAGAAACTACCAATAAAGTCTATTTTTCTTTTCTTAAATGCTTTAAAAGCCATTGTGTGTGTGTGTGTGTGTGTATGTGTGTGTGTGTGTAATGAATTGTTGGGCTTACATTATAGAGAAATGCAATATGGGTACAATGTATTTGCCAATAGAATGAAACAAGATGGGAGGAAACAGAGCTGTATTTTTCCAAAAATAACTATATATGGAAAAACGATACTTTTAACAATGTATATTTTGGGCAAGAACCACTCACAGATATAATATATATAACAGTAGTATGAAAACATGGGAGAAAGAAAATGAAGCTATAAAGGAGTACCATTTCTAAAAATCACTGGAATTCAGCTAGTATAAATTAGTGGCTGATTTTAATAAGTTAATGAATATGTGATACACCTTAGAATAATCACTTAAAAAACTCAAATATATTATAAAAATTAGTAAAGAATTTTGCATGTTACATTAAAAAATATTTAATTAGTGCAAAAAATAAAGAATAGGAAGAAAAACAACATGAAGCATACAGAAAACAAAAATTAAAATTACAGGGACAACTCCAACTCCATCAGTAACAACATTAAATGTGAATAAATTAAATGACTCGAGAGAAATTGTCAGGTTGATTTTTTTAAAAAGCAGTATTCAACTTTATGTTGCCTATAGCACATATACTTTAGATTCAATAATATAAATAAATTGAAAGTAATCAAGACAGTCCTAGTTCAAGAGTAGACATATATATCAATGGAACAGAACTGAGATTCCAGAAATAAACTCACACATCTACGGTCAATCAATTTTTGACAAGGTGCTAAGAGCATTCAATGGGAAAAATACCTTTTTAGCAAATGATGTTGAGACAATTGTGTAGCCAAATGTAAAATAATTAAGTTGCACCTTTGTATCTCACACCATGTAGAAAAGAAATTGAAATTGATATATCTAAATAGCAGAGCTAAACATATACATTTCTTACAT
Organism: Alouatta palliata; assembly: GCA_004027835.1. Lineage (NCBI taxonomy): Eukaryota > Metazoa > Chordata > Mammalia > Primates > Atelidae > Alouatta > Alouatta palliata. Next base: position 12,727 of record PVKV010003204.1, on the reverse strand, counting down.
TTCTTAAAAGAAAACAGGACAATCTTCATGAATTTGGCAAAGGATTTACTGTTACAACATCTAAATCATGAGTAACGAAAATACAAATAATTAAACTTTATTAAAATTAAACACTATTGTGAGTCAAAGGACACCATCAAGAAAATGAAAAGACAGCGGGGCATGATGGCTTATGTCTGTAATCCCAACACTTTGGGAGGCTGAAGCAGATGGATCGCAAGGTCAGGAGCTCAAGACCAGCTTGACCAACATGGGGAAACACTGTCTCTACTAAAAATACAAAAATTAGCTGGGGGTGGTGATGTGCACCTGTAATCCCAACTACTCAGGAGGCTGAGGCAGGAGAATCACTGGAACCTAGGAGGCAGAGGTTGCAGTGAGCTGAGATGTCATCACTGCACTTCAGCCTGGGCAACAAAGATACTATGTCTCAAAAAGAAGAAAAGACAACCCAGAAAATGATAAGACATGTATTAATAATATTTAAATAACTTTTACTGTGATAATGCTTGCAACATATCAGCAAATATCCTAAAAGCTATTGAACTGTTCTTTTTTTTTTTTTTTTTTTCCAGACAGGTTCTCCCTTTGTCACCCAGGTTGGGGTGCAATGATGTGATTATAGCTCACTATAACCTAAAACTCCTGTGCTCAAGCAATCCTCCTGCCTCAGCCTACTGAGTAACTAGGACTACAGGCACCTGCTACCACAGTCAGTTTATATATATATATTTATATATATATATATATATATATATATATATATATATATATATATATATATTTTTTTTTTTTTGTAGAGATGGGGTCTTGCTATGTTACCCAGGCTGTTCTTCAACTCCTGGCCTCAAGTGATCCTACTCGAATTTGGCCCATCAAAGTGCTGGGATTACAGGCATGAGCCATCACACTAACTAAACTGCACACTTTAAATGGGGATAATTGTATGATATATGAATTGTATCTCAATGAAGCTTTTACAAGTAAAGAAAATTTTTTTTACAAGTAAAGAAAATAAAGAATAGTAATTTTATGATAAGTGGTTAATGAGGTGAGAGACTGATTAAACTAGGGCAATATAGGATAAATATTAAGAATTCCACTTAAAAAGACCATGAGAATTATTTATAGGATAAGTGTTAAGAATTCCATTTAAAAGACCATGAGAATTATTTTCTAGCGAAGTAACAAGTATAATTATTCAAATCTGTCATTATTTTCAAAGATAACTTTTAAGATAAAATTCAAAATACGTGTATTTATTGCATGTTTGTGATGCTTTAGTTTCATTTAAGCTTAGGTACTCAGAAACAGTTTTATGTGTCCACAAGGAAATTGCAACAAATCACAAAACTGGATGTAATGTCTGAAAATATGTGAACAGGTAAATAAACAGTTGTGCATCAACTCTATGAAAAGCTATAACATAAAATTTATTATTACTATTATGACCCTCAAAACAAAGAAATACTCAAATACAGCAAATAGAGTACAAGATTGTATATACACTATGATTTTAACTATGTTAAAGGTTTAAGAAGTGTAAACAGCTACTATTAATTAAGTGCTAATTCTATGTTAAAGGATGTACTAGAAGCTTTAAAGATGTTATAAAATTAATCTCTGTAAGACACGAAATGCCATAAATTTTAAGATGCACCATCAAATTATTAACAATTCTTGGAGAGAAGGAAGAAAATGAAGCAACATAAAATGTTAAATGTATGCATCAATTATCTAATTATTTTTAATTTTAAACTTAACGTTTCCAGTCAAAGAACAAAAACATAATTTTCCAAGTTTACTTAGGTCGGCTATTTATTCCCCAATTCCTTCAGTGAGGTTTGGTCATACATTTGTACTATGGACTAAATTGTGTTCCCTCCAAAATTCTTACAGTGCAGCCTTAACTCCAATGTGAATATATTTGAAGATAGGGCTTTTAGGAGGTAATCAAGGTTAATGAAGTCAAAGGATGTGGTTATAGGATTGATGGCCTTATAAGAAGAAAAAGAGACATTCTCTCTCCCTCTCTCTCTCTCCCCTCCTCCCCTCACCTCTCTGTGTGTTTGTCTCTGTCTCCACACTGCTGAGGAAAGGCAATGTATAAGGACAGGGAGAGAAGAAGGTGACCATCTGTAAGCCAGGAAGAGAGCCTTCACCAGAAACTCAACTTTCTGACCCCTTAATTTTTGACTTCTCAGCCTTAAAATTTACTTATAAGTAAATTTCTGTTTTTTAAGCCAGGCAGAATGTATTATTTTTTATGGAAGCCCAAGCCAACTAACATAATTTGTAATACAGTTATATGTTTTTGGGGTTGGGGGGGGGTCTAAGTCTTTATTCAGCCTTAGAACCACCAGACATCCTGGCTGACTGTTGTTAAATTTACATAAATTAAAGTTTATCTTTGTGATTCTATGCATTTTGCCAAGTGCAGAGTCATGTATCCACCACCCCAGCACCATACAGAGCAATCCCATTACCCAAAAAAGTTCCCTATCCATTCCCTTTGTAGTCAACAACTCCTCCACTGGAAACATCTATAAAGTAAATCTGTTTTATGTTTGCATTTTCCAGCATGTCATGATAGTAAACTCATACAATACATCCTCTTTGAGGTCTGGTTTCTTTTATTTAGTAAAATGTATTTTGGATTTATCCATGTTGTGTAACATGATACTGCAGTTTATTAATTTTTTATTACTTAATAATACTCTGTTGTAAGGATACAACAGTTTGCTTAGCAATTTACCTGTTGAAGGAGATTTTGATTGCTTCCAGAGTTAGGGAACTTAGGGGATTCCTAAATTCCCAAGTTACTTTCCTTTTGTTCCCAAGCGGATAGGCTTTTCTTTGAATGTTGGATTTTGTGTAGGACTTAAGAAAAAATAATCCATATAAACATTGTACTCTAGCTGGCAGATTTGCTTCTTATGGAGATATGGGTCAGCAATTCTGAGCTATATTACATGTGCACTAGGGCTGAAAATATTTAAGTGAATAGTCGGGGTGGAACCTGGTTTCTCACTGAGGTAGAAGTTATGAGTAAGTCAGGGGAGGTCAGAATGAATCCTTGTGTTACTGGCTTACAGTTGGAGACAGTATGAATTCATGTTTAGCATAGATAGAACAATTTTAATTTTTCCTTTTTCTACTTTAATTTTAATTGGCTATTTTTTTTAATCTTCTTCAGGTAAAAGCATAAGTTATTGGTTTTAGACCCATCTTTTCAAATGCAAACATTTACCTTCTTAAAAAAATTCTCAAAGTACTTATTTTACCTCTTTTTCTAAAATTTTGATATGGTGAGTTTCCAGTATTATTCAGATTGCAATATTTTCAAATTTCTACTTTTATTTATTAATACATAGATTACTTAAGTGTATTGTGCAAGTATTTGGAGACTTTCTAAATATCTTATGACTTTTATGTTTGTACTTTAATACTGTTATGCTCAGAATATATTCATTTTATTTTTTTATTTTTATTTTTCTAAATTTGTGGTTTTAATTATTCAAAATGACACTTGTCTGAAGAATCAGTATAAAGTCTATTTCAGCTTTTGTTGTTTTCACTTGAAAAACTATGCATTCAGCAGCTGTTTGATTTCTGTAAATATTATGTAAATTTAAAATAGTATTGTTCAAATCTTCTGTATCTTCATTAGTATTTCTTTTACTTCACCACCACTTACTGAAAGACAAAGATTATTACAATCTCCAACTGTCATGGTTGATTTGGGTATTTCTTTCTTTTATCTACCAATTTTAGTTCCTTATTTTGAATCAATGGTATTTGTTATTTACACTGTGCTGTGTTCCAAATGTCTGTGCCTCTCCAAAGTTCATCTGTTGAAACTCGAATCCCTAATGTGATGGTTTTTTGGAGGTGGGGCCTATGGAAAGTAGTAAGGTCATGAGGGTATATTCTGCATGAGATCAGTGCTTTCATAAGAAGAGAAACCAGGGAGATGACTTCTCTCTCTGCCATGTAAGGAAATAGCAAGAAGGCATCCATTTCAAACCAGGAAGGGGGCCCTCACCAGGAACTGAATGGGCGGGCACTTTGATCTTGAACCTCTTGCCCTCCAACAATGTGAGAAAAAAATTTGTTGTTTAGGCCAGTGGTCCCTAACTTCTTTGGTTTCATAGAAGACAATTTTTCCACAGACCAGAGTTGGGGGATGATTTTGGGATGACTCCAGTGCATGACATTTATTGTGTACTTCATTCCTATTACTACATTGTAACATATAATGAAATAATCATACAACTCACCATAAGGTAGAATCAGCGGGAGCCCTGAGCTTGTCTTCCTGCAACTAGACAGTCCCACGTGGAGGTGATGGGAGACAGTGACAGATCATCAGGCACTAGATTCTCATAAGGAGCAGACAACGTAGATCCCTCACATGCACAGTTCACAACAGGGTTAGCGCTCCTGTGAGAATCTAATGCTGCTGCTGATCTGACAGGAGACAGAGCTCAGGCAGTCATGTGAGCCATGGGGAGTGGCTATAAATACAGATAAATCTTTGCTGGCTCACCCACCACTCACCTCCTGCTGTGTAGCCTGGTTCTTAACAAGCTGCAGACAGGGATTGCTCTATGGCCCAAAGGTTGAAGGTTGAGGACCCTTGGTTTAGGCACCTGCCCTATGGTATTCTTGTTATAGCAGCCCTATAAGATGCATAGTTAGGATTGATATACCCTTTTATACCGTTCTCTTTTTTTGCTTTTCTGAGGTGGAGTCTGTGTGGTCCAGGCTGGAGTACAGTGGCACAATCTCGGCTTACTACAGTCTCCACCTCCCAGGTTCAAATGATTCTCCTGCCTCAGCCTCTAGAGTAGCTGGGATTACAGGTGCCTGCTACCACGCCTGGCTAATTGTTCTGTATTTTTAGCAGAGACAGGGTTTCGCCATGTTGGCCAGGATGGTCTCAAACTCCTGACCTCAGGTGATCCACCCATCTAGGCCTCCCAAAGTAATAGGATTACAGGCATGAGCCACCACACTCAGCCACCTTTCTCTTTTATCATTATAAAATTTCCTTTTTCTCTTGTACTAATCCTTGTATTGAAGATTATATTATTTTGTATTAACAAAGCCATTCCAGGTTTCTTATGATTAGTTTATTGAATGTCATGTTATTTTCCATTTGATCTCTGTGTCTTCATATTTAAACTGTAGATCTTATACAAAGCATATAGTAGAGCTTTACTTTTTATACTGACTGTAATTTATGCCTCCTAATTTTTGTGGTGCATCTACTTACTTTTAATGTAATTATTGATATGTTTGTGCATGATTCTTCTATCTTGTAATTTGTTTTTATATGCCTTATTTTTGTTTTTCTGTCCCTCTTTCCTTCATTTGGGTGAATCAATTAAATATATACATATTTACCCTTTCTATTTTAGATCTGCTACTGGCATTTTGGCTGAAGCTACTGTTTTAGTGGCTGTACTAGAGGTTGCAATATGCATCTTTGACATATCATAGTATCTTCAGATAATATTTTAGTATTTAACAATGTTGGGATATTACAAATTATAGTTCATGTATCCTTCTCAATTTTGTACTTTTTGGTATGAATTTTATTTCTACATATGTTATAAATCTCATAAGATATAGGTATTGCTTTTTCTGTTAAACAGATAACAGTCATTTAATGAAGTTTAAAAATACAAAAAAAAGGCTTGTTTAAACTACTTATTTCTCTTTTCTGCTGCTCTTTATTTCTTTCTGCAGACTGGGACTTACTTCTGATATTGTATCCCTTAAGAATAAAGAAGCTCTGTAATTATTTTTTGTAATTAAGACAAATTTTCTTAGTTTTGATTATTCTGAATGTCTTTTTCACCTTATTTTTATTGCCTGTGGAATTCTAGGTTGTGAGGTCATTTTTGTTTACTTTCAGTACTTTAAAGATGTTCTTCCATTATCTTCTGTCCTACATTTTGTCTTTGATGAGAAGTCAGCTGCCATTCTTATCATTGTTTCCCTGATTAAAATAGCTCATTTTTTACCCTCTGGCTGATTTAAAATGTTCTCTTTATCTTTGGTTTTCAGCATTTTACAGATGGTATGACTAGATTGTTTTATCTTTGTGTTTATCCTGAATATTTGATGAATGCTTTTTTTTGGGGGGGGTACATTGATATTTTAAAATCAATCAGGTTTTAGAAACTTTATTATCTTTTTAGGCATTTCCTCTTCTTTCTTCTTTATTTCCTGTGATTTGGGAGCTTTACTCTCACATTTGCTGTATAGTTTAACTTTGTTCTGCAGACCTTGAAGAGTGTTATATTGTTGTTTCAGTCTGAATTGTTTTAAGTTGACCTCTTGAAGTTCACTGATTGCTCTGACAGACTTTAAGGTGGTCCTCAGGAGCTCCTCTTCCTGGTATCCACACCTTTGTGTAAACCCCTTTCCTTGAGCCTTTGAGTGTGGTTGGGATCTGTGACATGGTTTGGATGTGTCTCTCCTCCAAATCTCATATTGAAATGTGATCCCCAGTGTTGAAGGTGGGGCCCAGTGGGAGGTGTTTGGATTATGGAGGCAGATCCTGCCCGAATGGCTTGGTGCCCTCCCCATGATAATGAGTTCCCAGGAGAGCTGGCTGTTTAAAGGTGGCTGGCACCTCCTTCTCTCTCTGGTTCCCTCTCTCACATGTGATATACTGCTCCCCATTCACCTTCTACCATGACTGTAAGCTTTCTGAGGCCTCACCAGAAGCAGATGCTGGAATCATGCTTGTATGGCCTGCAGAACGATGAGACAAATAAACTCCTTTTCTTTATAAATTACCCAGCCTCAGGTATTCCTTTATGGCAACGCAAAACTGACTAACACGACATGTAACACATGAATGTGATCACCTAAGATTCTGTTATCCACTGTGCTAGAGTTCCTCTCTCTCTTCCTCCATCTGTGTCCTTCTCTTTCTTCCCCTCCCTCCATTCATTACTGGTTGTGGGCTCTGAAGAAACAAGCTGCCATGAGTCCTATAACTGCCAGAAAATAAATTACACCAACAACCTACAGAAGCTTGGAAGAAGATCTTTTTCTTAGCCAAGCTTCTGACAGCAGCATTGTGAGCCCTTAAGCAGGGGATTCATCTAGGCCATTCTCAGATTACTGACTCATGGAAACTACTAGATAATAAATGTGTGTTATTTTAAGCAGCTAAATTTGTAATAAGCCTTACATGGTAATAGAAAACAAATACAATGCCTCTTTTCTCTGTTGTGTCCAATATGATGCTAAATCTCTCAAATGAGTTTTTCATTTCTGATACCTCTGTGAAATAAAATAGAATCTGGGGACCCCAAGCTATTATGACAAAAAGAAAGTTTAAGCTTGAGAACTGAGTCTTACAATACTGCTTTCCTTTTTTTCCCCAGACAGCTGTAATTTTACACCTCTGTGTCATAGCTTCATTTATAAGCCAGATTCCCACAGTGTTGGAAGGCCACATATCTCCCCAGATGTTCTCCCTCACAAATTTCTCACCAGAAAGTATCTTATGAGCCTCTGCAACTTTCACGGTACACATTCCCCCCACCAGAAGTAGCCCTAAAACTTCAATGTTCTGTTGAATGACACCCTGATGATGTCAACTACCAGTTTATTTTCCTAAATATAAGACAAGGATAAGACTAGAAACCATTCTTCCACCTACCCCAAGACAAATTCGTGGTTTACTTTCACCTTTACTCCGTCTTTTAGCATGCTTACTGTGTCTTATATAAAATGTAGATTTAAAGAGAGTAAGACAATGCATAATTGACTTTTTTTCCTACTTTCTCTTTTCACAAGTAAAACATTGATTTACTCAGGCTAATCAGTCTCATAAGAATGTAACCATCTGCCTCACTGCCTACTCTCCCTCCTTTTCTTATCCTCCTGCTTATTCTTTCCCTTTTAAATACTGAAGATCTCTCAAGACCAGCCTGAGAAAAACAGCAAGACCTTCTCTCAAAAAAACAAAACAAAACAAAAACAACAACAACAAAAAAAAACCTCAATAGCCAACAGTTGGGCATGGTGGTTCATGCCTGCAATCACAGCACTTTGGGAGGCTGAGGCAGGAAGATCACTTGAGTCCTTAAGTCTAGGAGTTTGAGACGGGCCTGGGCAACCTGGTGAGGCTCCATCTCTACAAAAAATTAAAAACAAAACAAAACAAAAAAAAAAAAAAACAAGTGTGGTGGCTCATGCCTATAGTCCAGGCTACTTGGGAGGCTGATGCTGGAAAATGGCTTGAGCCCAGGAGGCCGAGTGTGCAGTGAGCCATGATTGCACCACGGCATTTAGCCTGGGTGACAGAGTAAGACTCTATCTCAAAAAATAAAAAAAATCAAGTTTCCTAAACTCCCTTTGGAAAGGTCACAGATGTTCTTGTGACATGTATTTTTCCAGGTGCATCCTCAACCCTGGCTAAATAAATTTCTCAATTGAGACCTGCCTTAGACACTTTTTGGTTAACATATTTTAATTTATAACATTCTGTTTTGCCACTCCATCTGAAATTTTCTTATCTGTTTATACATGTGGTCCACCATCGCCTGGATCATTTAATGTATTTTACATTTTTATTTTGAAATTCCACTCTGATAATTCTGTTTTCTGGCTATTTCTATGTCTACTTTTATTGACTGTGTACACTCTCTTGACTTTGAGTTAAATTTCGCTGATTGTTTTCTGTCAGACATTCTTTTTTATTGTATGAGAGAGAGAATGTGTTGAGAAAACAGTAAAGACTGAAATATTTGTGATTTTACCCCATTAAAGGGTAGGAGCCACCCTAGTTCTATTTTTTTTTCACGCTACTATTATGCAGGCTGACTTAATCTAATCTCCATTTGAGATGCCTGTAGAGATTTTGGCAGCTTTAGTCACATTCAGTTTACTACTGGCTAAAATATTTGGAAGACAGTGCTTTTCCTTAGCAGGGCATGGGATCTGAGCACTGGCACAACTCTGGGTATGTTTTCACGTGTTACCTCACAGCTACCAGCTTCCTGAAACAGGAAATCTCTTTCTGCTTTACAGACCAGATGTCATATTTTTGTAATGCTGGTAAAATCTTCCTGTTCTCCATTCTTAACTTTCACTTTCTATATCCATGGATCTCTTTCCGATCTATTATCCAGACATTAAGGGACCTTTTTAAGGGACAAAGCATTGGTATCTTTCAGAAGGATTTCTTTGGGTTCTCCCACTTGTCTCCTAACATTCACGTGCCTCCGGTCTTCCCCCTTGGTGAAGGTTCCTTATGCTTCAGGTGGGAATCTTTCTCAGTTTCTTTCTCTCTGCTATGCTTGCATACTGCCCTTATGGATTCAGTGAAGAAATATGGAAAAGAATAAGTGGATGTTTGCAGGCTTGCTCCTCAGCTGAGGTTCCTAAGGATTCATGTCAGCTCACATGTTCCCATTCAAGTTTGACTAAAGCTTGGCATTCTTCTCCCAATCCCTTTCTACAGCGCATTTCTCCACCTGCTACCACTCTACCAAGGTGAAAGCAGCTATGGGTCTCTTCCAAGTGTTCATCACTTATGTTTAGGGCTCCAGGTTGTGATTTCTTTTAACCATGGTTTTGTAGGATTAACCCTGTGATTAGGCTGGAAGCAATGGGCATTTATGACTATTTACATCTTAATAAGAAGTATCAGTGCATTTCAGGAATTTGAATCTCTATAAATCTGTTACCAAAATTTTACTTTTGCAGTAACCTAAATTGTTCTCCACATTCCCTAAACTCTCACCACAAAAATACTTGAAAGTTTAGGGGGGCAGAGCTCACATTACATGTAGCATTTAAAAAATTATTTGGCAGACTATTTTTTTTTTCATTAAATTAACTGGAACTTAATTAGATTTCTTGTTTAGTAGCAGGGAGCATTTTTGGAAATGCTTTCTAATCCTGTTCTTCGGCAAATAGAAATTCAGTATATAAAAAGAGAAAAATAAGAAAAGAAAAAACAAAATTAAGACCACGATAAACCAAAGCAAAGAAAACTGATAGCATTTTTAGGAACCAGTAACATTTAATGAGAGTGAAGCAAACAGCAGAGTATTAGATAAATGAAACCAGACAAGAAAATAGAATAAAACAACTCGATCAAGGGATAAAAGGACATGATCAAAGAAAACAATCTTATAAAGAAAACAGTACCTGATTTTCTATAGAGACACTTAGAAGCAGAGAATATATTCAAAAATTTAGTCAAGTTGTAGTGTCAGATCTCTATTTTATGAATACGTATCTCATGGAAAGTATTCCTTTTTATTTTCTACAAATGGAAAATGGAGTGGTCAATAAATAACTGTGTTTTTACTTATGTAAAGCAAGGCCCCAAAAGAAAAAAATTGTTTGCTTGCTTTTATTTACACTTAAAAATAATATAGATAAAAGCTACATTTTATGATAGGCAAAAGAAAATTTAAAGTAGTAATTGAAAAGCAGATGCTATATAATTGGATTAAGTAGTCTTAATGATTTCAAAACTCTTAAATTACTCCTCAAATTACCCAATTTGAGAAATGTACCGAAAATCACTATTTCTCCTAAGAGGGTTTTACAGATCTAGCTAATGGACTTGACTGAAAAAGTCTGATGTCTCTCACGGCAATTTAGGGAGAAAGGTAGAGTTTTAGGACTCGTTACATACATTTTTATAGATGCCAAATTCTACACCCAGATTAACTTTGGTAACGACTATCCCCATTTCTATTCTATTTCTTAAAAAGTCATTTATGTGAATTTAGCATTAATAATGATTTTTTAGGGAGCTAAAAACATTAGTATATAATCTTATTTATTCTTTAAAACTGCTCGTTAAGCAGTAAAGTGATGTCTTTTAAAATGGAAAAGATGGCTGAGGATACTTCTTTATATAATAATGTACCCTGCATTTTGCTGATTCATAGTAGATCTTTGTATCCAATCTTAGTGCTTCTTCATTGCACAAAAGCAACAGTTAAAGTGCAAATAAAATTTAGGAATTAGTTAACAGCCTTAATTATGCATGCCTGATTTCCTTGTTTGGCTCAGAATTTAATCCTTCATTGTCACAGTTGCATGCTTATCACATCTTTTTTTTTTTATACCTGTATCCCAAGCACTAAATACATACATAGCTTGCACCCAGTGGACACTCAAGAAATAATTCTGTAATACATAAATGAAAGTTTCTTCTATTGGAAAATAATGTTCATTATATAGTCGTTTGCTCTCTTTTTCTACTTATACAGGAAAAAGTATGTATACATATATACTGTAAACACATATACTTCAGACAATATATAACCATAAGTAGTCATATAATAATTAATCACTGATTTTATTATTTGTCAAACACTATTCTTTGCTCTTTAGTGATACTAATCCATTAATTTTAACTACAGTTCCTTGGTTTAGATACTGTTACAGTGCCCAGTTATTTCCTGTTAAGCACTTCAGAGAGAGAGGATAAATAAATTACCCTGGTCACACAGCTACTAATGACATTATTGGGATTCAGAAACAGATGATTTTATGCAAGTCCACCTTATAAAGCCTTAAACTCTACTGCCTCTCCAACTATTCAAACAAAAATGAGATGCTTGTATGTGAAGACACAATAATACCCTTATTACTAAATTATTCGGAAATTTCCATATTCATTTTTTAGCACACATATACTACTATATTCAGAAATAAGCATGAGATATACACATACATTATAAGGACACAGAGCATGAGATAGAAATCTAAAAGAGGGTGATAGGGGAACTATAGGAACTACTATAAATTTCTTAAGAAAATGCCGGAATTGCACAGTGATGCAGTACGTTCCCACACTATTTGGTGGGAATGAATGAGAGGCTTTGGATGCGAATGTGGGTGTGCCTGTTCACCTTGCTCAGGATCCAGCAGGTGCTCAACAAATGTGTGAGAAAGAAAACAGGAAAGTGGAGGGGGAAAGAAGGACTCTTGAGAAAGGAGCTGAAGTGGTCTATGATATGGGAATGTGCTTTTCCAAACTACAGTTAAGACCCCAGCAGGCAGGGGCCAGTATCTATAATTCTTTCCAAGCCTTTTGTGTTAGGTATAATGGAAGGCAGAGACATTCTTTTCTAGAAAGAATATTTAATCTGCTTATTTTTTTTTACACTATTCCAAATAATCTGCCTGGATAGCTGATGTAACATTATTACTAGATAAGAAAAGCAAAGCTTGGGATAGTTAAATGAAAGAACAGAGGCCACAGAGTTCAGTGGGGGAGCCAGGACATTGTACTTGGCTTTTTAGTTCCAGAACTTATGTTTGCAATGGTATATATTAAACTTCGCCCTACCCTAAGACTTAATAATAAATAATTAAATATTCATTCCTAAGTGTCTTACCTTTTGACAAACTTGGGTCTGATTTTTGAAATGTTTTTTCAATGAAACCTAAAATTTCTAACCTTTCCTATACTCTCTGGACATATCTGAGTTTCATAAACTCATACAGTTAATCTCTCTATGAAAATCCCTTATGTTTAAGTCTTTAATCCATCTGGAGTTAATTTTGGTGTAAGGTGTCAGGAAGGAGTCCAGTTTCTGCTTTCTGCACATGGCTAGCCAGTTTTCCCAACACCATTTATTAAACAGGGACTCCTTTCCCCATTGCTTGTTTTTGTCAGGTTTGTCAAAGATCGGATGGTTGTAGATGTGTTGTGTTGCCTCGGAGG
>PVKV010003203.1:121786-149358 GCA_004027835.1 Alouatta palliata | reverse complement strand
AAACCCCGTCTCTACTAAAAATACAAAAATTAGCTGGGCATGGTGGCACGTGCCTGTAGTCCCAGCTACTCGGGAGGCTGGGGCAGGAGAATTGCTTGAACCCGGGAGGCGGAGGTTGCGGTGAGCCGAGATCGCGCCATTGCACTCCAGCCTGGGTAACAAGAGCGAAACTCCGTCTCAAAAAAAAAAAAAAAAAAAACTTGTTCTAGGCACGACACATCCACCATAGAGAAAGGGAAACTGAGGGAAGAACAGAGTCTTGAGAAGCAGAGACAATCTGAGAACTTGACCATTTCCGCTATGCCAAAAAAACGAAACACAAGAACTGGGAAAAAGGATGAATGGAACTCACCTATCTCTGCTCGAAGTTTTCCTAAAATAGAAAAAGGCAACATTTTAGTTCCTGCCTGCTCTGGCTCTTGGTGGGGACCCTCCCACCCGCAACGCCGGGGACCCTCCCACTCCCAGCGCCTGGGCCCCTTCTGCAGGCTATTTCTCTGCAGCACGAAAGCAATCTTTTTTTTTTTTTTTTTTTTTTGGTGTGTCTAGGACAAGGAAAGAGGAGATCGTGGGTGGCAAACAGACTGAGGGAATCAGAAGCACCACTGTTCATCGGGAATTAAATCCGCATCCCAGCATCTTCTGCAAATATTTCACCAATTATTTCCTCTCGGACCTCCTCCCCTCATGCGCCTTCCTCTGGTGAGGCCGGCGCTCCCCTCCCAGGCCGCAGCGGACAAATAGGGATTGGGTTCCATGTGCCGGCCACAATGGGCAGGCTCTTGCTGCTCCCAACTAGGTGGCCTTGCACTCCGCGTGCACTGGCCACGCATTCTCGCCTCCTCCACCCGCTCTGCCGCCGGTTTCCTCGGAAGTTAAATCTTGGAGGATTTGTCTACACCTTCCGCGGCCTCCACCCCCTGGCGCACACCTAAGGTCGAAAGCAATCTTAAAGAGCGTGAGAAGAGCACTGGATTTGAAGCCGAGGGTTGCAGCTCTTTCTCTAGCTAGAGTCTACATTCAATAGGGGAATAAAGAATGTGAGCAATTTCCCAAACCAACACAAGGATCTATTACCTCCCAGCTGCTCTTCGCACCTTTCCTTGGATTCTCAGTTCACAGTGCTGCTCCAGCCCACTGGGTTGCCACTTTGTTGATCTAAAGCCACTTCCCCTCTGAATGAGGAAGGAGGAGCTGAACACTTAGTGAGTAGCTAGCTACTTTGTGACTGGATTTGTAGTAGGCACTTTATATGACTTTAATCCTTTTTACAATTTAGGAGGGAGGACGTGTTCTCTACTTGGCAGACAAGGCAACTGAGGCTTGGAGAATCTAAGAATTTTGCCATAGTGTGGTACCCGAGATGGAATTCAAACCCAGGCTGCCTAACGCTAACATTCAGATTCTGTCTGCTCAGCCATGTGGGCTGAAGGCCTTTTTCATGCGGAAGAAATAGACAAGCAAGCATCTGGGATGAATTCAAGGAGAGAGAAAGGACTCCGTTGTTGATCTCACCAATACCCATCCCCCAGAAACATTCCCCATACCCTCCTTGCTACTTTCTCCTCTCCTCTTAGTAACAAATAGGAGGTGGTGCGGGGAGGAGTGAAGTCTCTTCCTGCTTTGGCACTGGGGAGACACTTTGTAGGGAGAGAAGGTTTAGACTGAAAGCTCTAGGCACAAAAGAGGAACCTCATCAACAGCTGAACTTGAATCCTTAGTGCTGAATGGAGAAGGAGGAAACAGTTTTTCAATGACTACTGTGTGGTAGGGATTTTCACTTCAGTATCTTTATTTAACACTCATTTTTTTTCTTTTTCTTTTTTTTTTCTTTTTTGATATGGAGTCTCACTCTGTTGCCCAGGCTGGAGTCTAGTGGCTTGATCTCGGCTCGCTGCAACCTCCGCCTCCTGGTTTCAAGTGGTTCTCCTGTCTCAGCCTCCCAAGTAGCTGGGACTACAGGCACCCACCACCACGCCCAGCTAATTTTTATATTTTTAGTTGAGACGGGGTTTCATCATATTGGTCAGGTTGGTCTCTAACTCCTGACCTTGTGATCCACCCACCTAGGCCTCCCAAAGTGCTGGGATTACAGGCGTGAGTCACCACGCCCGGCCTATTTAACACTCCTAATAACCTAGACCTGTCTGACTTTGAAGCTCACACTCTCCCAAGTTGCATGGAGCTGCCAGGTATGATACAAAGGCCTCAGGTCTACCACTTATAAGCTATATCAGTTCAAGGAAGTCACCGAACTACTCCTGGTCTCAGTTGCATTCTTTGTAAAATGGGGTTGCTATATGCCATAGTTAGCTCATAGGGAAATGCTAGGTTCTTTTATTCATATGAAAACATTCAGTGAGCTGTAAAACGCTTTTTCATCATAGAGTTATTATTTTTTTCTTTATCACTCAATAATGAGAAGAAGTTCTGAACCCAGAAGTCACTCACAAATACATGTTCAGTGGTGTCGCCCCAAGAAGCCAGCTCATTAAATGATCCTGACCCACCCACCGTCTGCCCTGTACCTCTCAGTCTGTGCTGCAGGCAGAGGAAGACGAGACCCACAGTGATCTGCAGGAGGAGCACGGGCAGCACTGCGAGGAGAACCAGCACTCCAGGGCCGACCCAGTAGAAGGGATCTGAAAGGCAAGACCGACATTGCCGAGAGCTGAATCCTCAACACTCAGCACGGTGCCTGGGGCCCAATAAATCAGGTCGAATAAAGAAATGAATATCATCAGGAATCAGAGAAGGTGACACAGAATTGACCCCTGAGCTTAGCCTTGAAGGAAAAGTGGGTTTGTTTCTAGGAAATGAAGTCAGGATTGTGTATTGGGTCAGACTGTGGGGGGAGGGGCCGGCGGTTTAAGGAGCAGATAAGGGACTTAGATCTGATCCTCAAGGCCATGGGGGTGCACTGAAGGATTGCAAGCTGAGAAGTGACCACATCAGATTTAGGACTTACAGTGCTGGAGAAGATAGGGAGATCTGTTAAGAGATTGTGATAATGGCCAGGCACAGTGACTCATACTTGTAATCCCAGCACTTTGGGAGGCTGAGGTGGGCAGATCACCTGAGGTCAAGAGTTCGAGACCAGCCTGGCCAACATGGTGAAACCCCGTCTCTAATAAACAAACAAAAAATTAGCCTAGCGTAGTGGCACACACCTGTAATCCCAGCTACTAGGGAGGCTGAGGCAGGAGAATCGCTTGAACCCAGGAGGCAGAGGCTGCAGTGAGCCAAGATCACGCCACCGCACTCCAACCTGGGTGACAGAGTGAGACTTTGTCTCAAAAAAAAAGAAAAAAAAAAGAGAGAGAGAGAGAGAGACTGTGATAACAATTAAAGTAAAAAACAACATGAACCCCAAACCTAAAATGCAATAAAAAGTATATATATATATATATATTAAAAAAAAAAAAAAAAAAAAAAAAAAAAAAAAAAAAAAAAAAAAAAAAAAAAAAAAAAAAAAAAAAAAAAAAAAAAAAAAACATGAACCTGAACTAAGACAGTGGTGTCAGGGGATTCAAAGCTTAAATAGGGGATAAAAAATACATTTTTATTTTCAATAACCTTTAAACTGAAATTTAGTGTTTATTTTAATTATGTTTGCAGGCAATACACGACAATAATATGAACAGAACCTTTGATTTTGTTGTGAATAAGAATCACAAGTACTTTCTTTTTCTTTCTTTTTCTTTCTCTCTCTTTTTTTTTTTTTTTTGTGAGGCAGAGTCTTGCTCTGTCGCCCAGACTGGAGTACATGGCATGATCTCAGTTCACTGCAACCTCTGCCTCCCAGATTCAAGTGATTCTCCTGTCTCAGCCTCCTGAGTGGCTGGGATTACAGGCGCATGCCACCACGCCAGGCTAAGTTTTGTATTTTTAGTAGAGACAGGGTTTCACCACGTTGGCCAGGCTGTGCTTGAACTCCTGACCTTGTGGTCCTCCTGCCTCGGCCTCCCAAAGTGCTGGGATTACAAGCATGAGCCACTGTGCCCGGCCTTCTGTGACATTTCTAATGTAATATGAAAATATTTGTGATTTTTGGCTGGGTGAGGTGGCTCATGCCTGTAATCCCAGCACTTTGGGAGGCCGAGGCAGGCGGATCACCTGAGGTCAGGAGTTTGAGACCAGCCTGACCAACATGGCAAAACCCTGTCTCTGCTAAAAACACAAAAATTAGCCAGGCGCAGTGGCGGGCGCCTGTAATCCCAGCTATTCAGGAGGCTGAGGCAAGAGAATTGCTTGAACCCGGGAGGCGGACGTCGCAGTTAGCCGAGATCACGCCATTGCACTCTACCCTAGGCGACAGAGCCAGACTCCTTCTAAAACAAACAAACAAACCACAAAAAAAGAAAAGTCACAGAAATCTCAAACTATCACTTGTGTTCATTACTATTTTGAAATTACACTAATTACTAGGGCCACCCTAGCTCTTGTTAATTTGATATTTTGATACCTGTATTTTGGAATAAACGTTGTTTGTTTGTTTGTTTGTTTGTTCTTTTTAGAGATGGGGTTTCACCATGTTGGTCAGGTTGGTCTTGAACTCCCTACCTTAGGTGATCCACCTGTCTTGGCCTCCAAAGTGCTTGGATTACAGGCGTGAGCCACCACACCCAGCCAATAAATGTTTTATTTTATGTATTTAAAATATTCTTCTGGCTAGGTGTGGTGGCTCACCCCTGTAATCCCACCACCTTGGAAGGCCACGGCAAGAAGACTGCTTGAGCCCGGGAGTTCTTGAGACCAGCTTGGGCAACATAGTGAGACCATTCCTCTACAAAAAAATTTAAAAAGTGGCTGGGCATGGTGGCACAAGCCTGTGGTCTCAGCTATTCAAGTGGCTGAGTCAGGAGAATCACTTGAGCCTGGGAGGTGGAGGCTGCAGTGAGCCATGATCATGCCACTGCACCCCATCCTGGGTGACAGAATGACACCCTGTGTCAAAAAAAAAAAAAAAAAGTTGGGCGCGATGGCTCCCACCTATAATTCCAGACTTTGGGAGGCTGAGGTGGCCAGATTATCTGAAGTCAAGAGTTTGAAACCAACCTGACCAACATGGAGAAACCCCACCTCCATAAAAAAAAAAAAAAAAAAAAAATTCTGACATGGGATCTATCAGCTTCATCAGTGTGCCAGAGGTGCATGACACATAAAAAATGGTTAAGAGCCCCCTTCTAGAGGTTTTAAGAAGGTAGTTTACAGTCAGGCATTGTGGCTCACGCCTATAATCCCAGCACTTTGGGAGGCCGAGGCAGGTGGGTCACCTGAGGTCCGGAGTTTGAGACCAGCCTGGGCAACATTGTGAAATGCTGTCTCTACTAATAATACAAAAATTAGCCAGGTGTGGTGGTGTACACCTGTAATCCCAGCTACTTGGGAGGCTGAGCAGGAGAATTGCTTGAACCTGGGGGGGCGGAGGTTACCGTGAACCAAGATCACACCATTGCACACCAGCCTGGGCGACAAGAGTGAAACTCTGTCTCCCAAAAAAAAAAACAAAGGGGGGTCTCGACGGGGTGTGGTGGCTTATGCCTGTAATCCCAGCACTTCAGGAGGCCGAGGCAGGAGAATTACCTGAAGTCGGCAGTTCGAGATCAACCTGACCAACATGGAGAAACCCTGCCTCTACTAAAAATAGAAAATTAGCTGGGCGTGGTGGCACATGTCTGTAATCCCAGCTACTCAGGAGGCTGAGGCAGGAGAATCTCTTGAACTCGGAAGGTGGAGGTTGCAGTGAGCTGAGATTGCACCATTGCACTCCAGCCTGAGCAAGAAGAGGGAAACTCCACCTCAAAAAAAAAGAAAATAGGCCGGGCGCGGTGGCTCACGCTTGTAATCCAAGCACTTTGGAGGCCAAGGCGGGCGGATCACCTGAGGTCAGGGGTTCAAGACCAGCCTGACTAACATGGTGAAACCCTGTCTTTATTAAAAAAAAAAAAAAAAAAAAAAGAAAGAAAAGAAAGGTAGCTTACACAGGAGGATTCAGTAAGTGACCAGATGTGCAGATGTGGAGTAGGTGTGGAGTAGGTGTGGAGCAGGTGTGGAGTAGGTATGGAGTAGGCTGGGCAATGAGGGAGGGAGGACCTTCACTTCTGTGGCTCTCATCTATTTCCCATTCTAGGTCTGCTCCACAGCATTTAAAAGCACTGCTCTAAACTCCATGTGCCATGCTGCAGCTGAAGCCCTTTTCATCTTGATCTCTGTTTTAAGGGAGCTAAGTAAGGATATTGCCATCCAATGTAGGCATACGTCACAGCTAGTCATGTTAAACTGGTCCAGGGCAGTTGCTTAGGTACAATTACAGTCCTTCAAGCTGTAGGCTAAGGCTCCTGTCTATCATCGTGTTCCCTAGAGGAAAATGCAGCAGACTTTATTTTCAAGATCTTAATGGAAGTTACCTGTAGCAATGTGATTTAGGGAGAGTTTTTCTCCCTCCCCCCCACACATTTTTACCTTCACAAATAATTAGAAAAAGAGAAAAGCAGACGTTATTAGCCTCCGGATGTAAAGAAACAAGAAGTATAGAGCATCACTGATTAATTATACTTGCCAAAGTAAATCAAACTCAAATGTCATCGCACCTCCACATCTATCACTTTAAAGGAAAATACAGGCATGGAGGACCGTGTTACATAGCAACATGGGAATGTCATCAGCAAGATTCAGACCATGGGAAACCCTATGGGCAAACGTCAACAGATGGGTCTTGTTTGAATCTCGATAAAAGAAACCAACTGTAAGAGTGTATTTATGAAACAATCAGGAAAATTTCAACAAAAACTAGGTATCTGATGATATTAAGAAATTTTCATTGAGTTTTTAAGATGTCATAATAGTATTGTGGTTATTTATTTATTTTATTTTATTATTTATTTATTTAAGACGGAGTTTCACCATGTCGGTCAGGCTATTCTTGAACTCCTGACCTCAGGTGATCCGCCTGCCTTGGCCTCCAAAGTGCTTGGATTACAGGCGTGAGCCACCACGCCCGGCCCCAGGTTGGCCTTGAACGCATAGTCTCGCCTCCTCAAAGAGCCAGGACAACTGGCCTGAGGCACCTCGGCTCCTGGTTATTTATTTTAAACTGTTCTTGGCTGGGTGCAGTGACTCACGCCTGTAATTCTAGCACTTTGGGAGGTCAAGGTGGGAGAATTGCTTGAGCCTAGGAGTTTGAGACCACCCTGAGCAACATGGCAAAACCAAGTCTCTACAAAAAATACCAAACATTAGCAGCCTGAGGTAGCGTGTGCCTGTGGTCCCAGCTGCTTGGTAGGCTGAGCTGGGAGGATGGCTTGAGCCCGGGAGGGAGAGGCTGCAGTGAGCAGAGATCATGCCACTACACTCCAGCCTGGGTGACAGAGCCAGGCCCTGTCTCGAAAGAAAAAAATAAAAAGAAAAAAAGGAAAAGAGGCTGGGCGTGGTGACTCACGCCTGTAATCCAAGCACTTTGGAGGCCAAGATGGGCGGATTACCTGAGGTTGGGAGTTCAGGACCAGCCTGACTAACATGGTGAAACCCCGTCTTTATACAAAACCAAAAAAAAGAAAAAGAAAAAAACCCAAATGATCATGCTGCCTAGGATTTACCTCCGTAATTGAATAGGGGAGGGTGGTAATGCGTGGGGAGCCAGTGAAGTGGGAGGTTCCCATTGACATGTGCTGCAGCAAGGTGGTAGGCACTTGGAGGCTCGTTATAATATTCCACTTTGCATTATTTTTTTGAGACAAAGTCTCTCTTGCTCAGGCTGCAGTACAGTGGCCTGATCTCGGATCACTTCAACTTCTGCCTCCTGGGTTCAAGCAATTCTCCTGCATCAGTCTCTGGAGTAGCTGGGATTACAGATGGCTAATTTTTGTATTTTTAGTAGAGATGGGATTTCACCATGTTGGCCAGGCTGGCCTTGAACTCCTGACCTCATGATCCACCCGCCTCGGCTGACCTCATGATCCACCCGCCTTGGCTTCCCAGTGTTGGGATTACAGGCTTGAGCCACCACGTCCGGCCTGCTTTGTATGTTTTTAAGTTTCATAACGAAGAGTTTAAAGAAAGGATTAGAGACAACTGGTAATAAAATCGCAAAAATGACAAGAAAAAAATAAATTAAAAAGAGATATTAGAAACTCTTCAGAGAAAGAGCAGAGGTAATTATACCTGACACTCGCAATAATACTGTTACTTCATCTCATTCCTAAATTTGTCTCAACTTCCTGGCTCCCAAGCCTAGGCAACAGGCCCTTGTTTACTTGTAAACTAGTTTCTTTGTAGCTTCTTAGACATGCAGACTAAGAGGTGGGAACAGGAGGTTGGAATGTGGATACCAACCGGAAAGACAACTTTCTCCCCTGAGGCAAAGTCTTGAGATGTTTTTCTTTTTGTCTTTCTTTTTTGGTGTGGTGAAACTGAGGGTGTTTGTTGGGAGAGGCAGTTAGTGAACTAAGAAGTTGTTCAGCAGAAAGGAGGACAATCGGCAGACTGGAGCGGTTCTCGCGATCAGACTTTTTGACAGGTAGAAGTTCCCCAGTAAAAGGCCGGGCGCGGTGGCTCACGCCTGTAATCCCAGCACTTTGGGAGGCCGAGGCGGGTGGATCACGAGGTCAAGAGATCGAGACCATCCTGGTCAACGTGGTGAAACCCCGTCTCTACTAAAAATACAAAAATTAGCTGGGCATGGTGGCACGTGCCTGTAGCCCCAGCTACTTGGGAGGCTGAGGCAGGAGAATTGTTTGAACCCAGGAGGCGGAGGTTGCGGTGAGCCGAGATCGCGCCATTGCACTCCAGCCTGGGTAACAAGAGCGAAACTCCGTCTCAAAAAAAAAAAAGAAGTTCCCCAGTAAAAACAGTTGTGTGAAGAACATTCTGAGACACACAGAGCTATTTCCGTATCCCTTCGGTCAGTCTCTAGAAATAGTGCTTTGTTGTTCTGCATACAATGCCGTCTTCTGGTACCGCACTGCAATGGTCACTCCCACCCCCAAGATACAAAAGTGATCGATTGTCTGATGTTTGCACTGCAGGTGGGGAGGAGGAAAGGGGAAAGCGGAAAGGATCTGACGCCTAGACCTTCAGAGCAGTTTAGTTCTTTAATTAAATAACAATTAACTTTCTTTTCTTTTTTTCCATTTTTTTTGAGATGGAGCTTTGCTCTGTAATCCAGGCTGGAGTGCAGAGGCACGATCTTGGCTCACCGTAACCTCCGCCTGCTGGATCCCGGTTCAAGCGATTCTCTTGTCTCAGCCTCCCTAGCAGCTGGGATTAAAGGCATGCGCCACCATCCCTGGTTAATTTTTGTATTTTAGTACAGACCGGGTTTCACCATATTGGCTAGGCTGGTCTTGAACTCCTGACCTTGTGATCCACCTGTCCTCCCAAAGTGCTGGGATTACAGGTGTGAGCCACCACACCAAGCCTAACAATTGACTTTCAAAGTTCCCCCTCCATTGGCTTCACCTTGTCCACATCTTAATCATCCTGAGACAGAACAAAAAATAAATAAACTCTAAAATCATCCATTCACTTGGATGGGAGGCTAAGGCAGGCGGCTGGCCAACATGGTGAAACCCTGTCTCTCCTAAAAATAGAAAAATCAGCTAGGCATGGTACCAGGTGCCTGTAATCCCAGATACTTGGGAGGCTGAGGCAGGATAATCATCTGAACCAGGGACGCGAAAGTTGCAGTGAGCTGAGATCGAGCCATTGCACTCCAGGCTGGGTGACAGAGCAAGACTCTGTCACAAAAAAAAAAAAAGGAAAAAGAAAGAAGAAAATGAAATTGTGCAGAATGAAACTAGTGGAGGTACAGACTAAAGGTGACATCTCCTTATTTCTATAATTATATTTAGACATTTGCTTTACTTTTTTACTAGGACCACGCACAGGCACGCGCAAATATGTGTGTGTGTGTGTGTGTGTGTGTGTGTGTCTGTACTCACAAATAATACAAGGTTTTGTTTTATGTTTTTGTTTTTTTTTTTTAGAGACGGGGTGGGGAGTAGGGGTAAAGGGTAAAGGTCTTTTCTGTTACCCAGGCTGGAGTGCAGTGGTGCAATCATAGCTCACTGTAAGTGCAAACCCCTGGGTTCAAGCTAGCCTCCTACTTCAGCCTCCCAAGTAGCTTTGAGGCCAACCACCATGCCCTAGAATTTTGTTTTTGCATCCTAGATTCTGTAGCTTGCTTTTATCACTCAACAATACATTATGGAAGGCCTCCAAACCATCTGGCATAGTGCTAAAAGAACCTTTTGAATGCCTGCATAATATTCACAATATGGATATCATTATTTATTCAGTCACTTACCTACTCAAAGGCATTGACTTTGATCCCAATTTCCTTGCTACTCTGAATAATTATGCAACAGACATCCCTAAGCATATGAGTTTCTGTTTATTGATGAGGACTTTTCTGTGGAATTCATTCCCAGGAGTGAGATGTTTGCGTTGAGGGACATCATCTCAGTTGAGAGAGTAACTGTTCCTGGCCACCCGACAGTTAATATCTAATATTAATATTATATGGCACTACTCACCTTCCACTTTCAATTCCATTGCTGCCTCCTCTTGGTAAGAATGATCTCGGAAGAAGCAGGTGAAACCTCCTTCATCTGTGAACCTTACATTTCGGATCTTAAGAGTCACCTTTCCCTCACCAATTCCGTCTTTCAGCAGCTCTGTTCGACCCCGATATTCAGGTGCCTGCTCTCCGTCTTGGTCCTTGCCATTTCTGTAGAGATGAACCACCCTAGAGAAGGGGGCGCGGTACCACCCTACCTCCATGCCTGTAGCATTCTTCCCAGGAGATATGCGACATGGCAATTCCACTTCATCCCTGACCAGAGCCCGGATGGGGTGTCTTGGTCCTATCACTCTGAACTGCCCTGTTCAAGACACCAAAAGGAAGAGACTGAAGGTCACAAGGAACCTTGACAAGCAAGCCTGTCTTGGGAAGGGCTGGTTCAAAACAGGGAAGAAAGAATGCACTCGACTTATTTATTTATTTATTTATTTAGTTAGTTTTCTTTTCTTTTTTTTTCTTTTTTAAATAAAGGGATTTCACCATGTTGGTCAGGCTGGTCTTGAACTCCCGACCTCAGGTGATCCGCTCGCCTTGGCCTCCAAAGTGCTTGGATTACAGGCGTGAGCCACCACGCCTGGCCTACACTCGACTTTTAAATGGAATTTTAGAGTCAGAGAGGAATACAACTTCCTTTCTCTTCTTTCTTTCTTTCTTTCTTTTTTTTTTTTTTTTTTTTGAGACAGAGCCTTACTCTGTTGCCCATGCTGGAGTGCAGTGGCTCGATCTTGGCTCACTGCAACCTCCGCCTCCCAGGCTCAAGCTGTTTTCCTGTCTCAGCCTTCCGAGTTGCTGGGATCACATGTACCTGCCAACATGCCCGGGTAATTTTTGTAGTTTTAGTAAAGATGAGGTTTCACCCTGTTGGCCAGGCTGGTCTGGAACTCCTGATCTTAGGTGATCCGCCTGTGTTGGCCTCCCAAAGCGCTGGGATTATAGGCGTGAACCACCACACCTGGCCCCAATTTTTCTTTTTGAGGAAAAAAAAAGTCTCTAGTTATAGATACTGTGAGTGTCCTGGACAGAACATTCTAGCAATCATCTTGGCATCTGCCCATCTTTTTGCCAACTCTGACTCTTTAGTCCAGCCTTTAGCTTCCCTCTTGGAATATGGTTCAACAAGGTTTAACTATCCCATAGGTGTCCCAGTTATGACTTGACCAAATTGCTGCCTATTCTACCCTTAGAGGTTTTGCTTTTGTCACTCCATCCACTTTTAACTGTCTCTCACCACTTCTAATCATTCAGTCCTTGTTATACCATTTCCCAAATTCTCCTCTGAGATCTCCCAGACTGGGGATGGCTCTATTTCACTCTTCCTTCCCCTGTATCTTCCATCTCACTGCAGATATTATAATTCCACAAACATTTATTGAGATTTACTGTGGACAGGCACTGCTAAGCATGTTACCTATCTCATCTCATGTAATCCTGATGAGAACTCCAAGAGGTTGTGATTATTTTATCTCAATTTGAGAGGTGAAAAGACAAAGCTGGAAAGACAGGTAAGAACTAGTTCAAGGAAGGACTTGAGTTAGTCACATTAAAGAGTCTGGGCCAGACTCGGTGGTTAATGCCTGTAATCCCAGCACTTTGGGAGGCTGAAGAGGGTGGATCACTTGAGGTAAGGAGTTTGAGACCAGCCTGGTCAACATGGTGAAACCCCATGTCTACTAAAAATACAAAAATTAGCCAGGTGTGGTGGCAGACATCCGTAATCCCAGCTACTCGGGAGGCTGAGGCAGGAGATTTACTTGAACCCAGGAGGTGGAGGTTGCAGTGAGCTGAGATCGAGCCACTGCATTCCAGCCTGGGCAACAGAGGGAGACTCTGCCTCAAAAAAAAAAAAAAAAAAAAAAAAAAAAAAGAGTCTGGACTCTATCGTGAAGGCTGTAAGAACTCACAGAAGGTTTCTGAGGAAAGGAGCCATGTCAGCAGGTCTATGCTTCAGAAAGACAATATGGCAACTTGAGGATGATTGAAGGAACTAAGCCCCATGAAACTAGTCTTTCTGTTCTCAGGGTCTCCCCAGGGCAGGAAAAGACTGTCTTACCTGCGTAGCTGGAAGACACATGGAGGAGGAGCAGGAGGAAGGAGCAGAGGCAGCTAGGCAGAGAGAGTCTCGATAAGCTTGCCATCTCCACTGTCCCTGGGGACAGAGAGCCCCCACTGCAGGGTCAGGCCAAGCGGAGGCCCTTAGGGTGCATGTCCCCTTACTGCTGAAAAGTCCGAGGGAAGATCTGGGAGGGCAGTGTGCCTGGGCCCTGCCTCCACTCTGGTCAGGGTTGCAGCTGTGCCCATAGGAACAGCCCCACGTCACCCTTGCCAAGCACTCACACAAAAGGGCTACAGACTGAGGGGATGACCAGGGTTTGCCTTCCCCATCCACTCAGAGCAATGGAGCAGAGGCTGCCTGGTACTGGGTTTTCCTCCCCCACTCCTTCCTGGAGATCCAGCCTCTGAAGGGTTTTCTAGGGGCTAATCAGTGGGGAAGGATCACTTACAGGACCTCAGGAAGAGGCTTGTTCATGGAAAATGTAAGGTTCCTCCAATCCACCCAGCCCTACCAACTAATCCAAAGGGAGGAATTATTATTGATTGTTAAAAAAGGGAAAAAACTCAGATTTTTTATTCCTATTTCTATTATCTCACAACTGTCATCACCAGACCATTCTTCCTGATGTCTAACCTCTCTTTTTCCTACCGTAAATCCCAACTCCCTTCCGTATGTTTGTGTATGTGATGGATCACTTGGGAGTTGTTAGTTTCTTGTCCACAAAGAGTGTTTTTAGGAAAGTCGTGAGTTGAATGTCAGGAGTGCTCAGAGAGGCAAGGTTGGCGGAAGGGAGACCAGCAAGGGCAGCAACTAACTGTGTCAGTCAACGTGGGCAGCAGGGACAGAGCCAGGATACAGGACACGCTCTCCAGCCTTCACATTGCTTGCTAGTTTCCTCAGTGTCATGGGGGAGAGTGAGATCTGGAATGGAAAAGGACCTTTCTCTCACCTCTGGGCTCAGCTGACAACTGCAAGGGTGAGACCAGCATTGGTATCGGATTCCAAAAATATACTTCTTCAAAAATAATCTTAAGGCAAATGTGCTTCATCAAATAAGAAAAAAGACTCAGTTTAGAGCCATGCTGTCCAATGCAGCAATCACTACCTGCAAGTGGCCACTTAAAAATTACAATTAAAGAAAATTAAAAATTTGGTTCTGTGATTACGCTAGCCATCTTTTAAATGCTCAATAACACTACAGCTACTGGTTATCTCATCAGACAACACAAATATAGAACATTTCCATCATCACAAAAAATTATATTGGGCAATCCAAAATTTTATATTGGGCAGCAAGAAGTAGAAACACAGCTGAGACAGGCATTTCTGCTTTTGTCTGAGACAGGCATAAGAAGTTAGAAGGACAGATTCTGGTCAGCTGAGTTTGGAACTGCTTATTCTTTCACCCTGCAAGGAAGCTAGCATTTGGGCACAAGCACTATTGGCTACTCTGGTGCTGTATGGTTGAAAGTCAAGCCGGGCTCGGTGGCTCACGCCTGTAATCCCAGCACTTTGGGAGGCCGAGGCGGGTGGATCACGAGGTCAAGAGATCGAGACCATCCTGGTCAACATGGTGAAACCCCGTCTCTTCTAAAAATACAAAAAAATAGCTGGGCATGGTGGCACGTGCTTGTAGTCCCAGCTACTCGGGAGGCTAAGGCAGGAGAATTGCTTGAACCCAGGAGGCGGAGGTTGCGGTGAGCCGAGATCGCGCCATTGCACTCCAGCCTGGGTAACAACAGCGAAACTCCGTCTCAAAAAAAAAAAAAAAAAAAAAAAAAAAACACCTAAAATGTCCTGGGATGCCCTTTCTCCCTGACGCATATTCAGGTAGAAGAATTATGCACAAGATGCTTGTGGGCAGGGTTTGGGGACGTTAGGGTGCGTGCAATTGTCTAGCACCAAGCAAGCTGTCAAAAGCTGGATAGGAGATCAGAATGAGGATGGAGGCTTGTGGGAGCAGAGAGGGTCAGGAGCCAGCTGCTCACAGCCACTTTGGAGAAATCACAGCATCTCTGAAAACAACGACAAAAAACGAATCACCTTACTGAGATCATCTGTGTGTCACCGTTCTAAGTGGTTTACTTGCATAAACGCCTTTAATCCTCACAAAAAGAAAACGAATATTAAAGTATTATCACTCATATCTTACAGATGAGAAAAGGGAGGTACAAAAGAGGTAAAAGAACTTGATAAAGTCACACCACTGGGGCGTGGCAGAGCTGGGATTTCAAGCCAGGCTTTCTAGTCCTGGAACTGGCTCTCGTAACCACCACAATACAGGGCCTCTGATGAGCTCAACTTATTTACTTCCATTCCCTCAACTGCCTCAAATCTCCTGAAATGGGAGGATTCCTGGAGCTGTGAGAGCAGACATTTGGCTGACATGGTCTTTGGGCAAAGGTGATGTGTCCAAGAAGTGAAACCACCCTGTGTCACCGTGGGCTGCTCATTTCTTTCAGCATTTACATATTATTTATTTATTTTTTTGAAATGGAGTCTTGCTCTGTTGCCCAGGCTGAGGTGCAGTGGTGCAACTGTGGCTCAGTGCAACCTCTGCCTCCTGGGTTCAAGTGATTCTCCTGCCTCAGCCTCCCCAGTAGGTGGGACTACAGGTGCGCACCACCACGTCGGCTAATTTTTGTGTTTTTAGTAGGTATGGGGTTTCACCATATTGGTCAGCCTAGTCTTAAACTCCTGATCTTGTGATCCGCCCACCTTGGCCTCCCAAAGTGCTGGGGTTACAGGTGTGAGCCACAGCGCTCAGCCTTCAAATGTTATTTTAATTGATTTTGTATAGCATATGTTATGTGATCTTGCAAAAGTATTCTTTTTTCTTTTTCTTTTTCTTTTTTTTTTTTTTTTTGCGACAGTGTCTCTCTCTGTTACATAGGCTGGAGAACAGTGGCATGATCAGGGTCCACTGCAGACCTGACCTCCCAGGTTCAAGCGATCCTTATGCCTCAACCTCTCAAGTAGCTGAAACTACAGGTATGTGCCACCATGCCTTGCTACACTGAAACTTTTTCTTTTCTTTTTTAGAGATGGGGTCTTGCTATGTTGCACAGGCTGGTCTCAAACTCCTGGACTCAGGTGATCCTCCCACCTCAGCCCCCTGAAGTGTTGGGATTACAGGCTGAGCCACCACACCCAGCTCAGTTTACTTCCAGTGATGCTGTCCTCAATAATTTCAACTTAATGTGCAATCTGCATCTCTCACCATGTCCAGTGACAGACCATGTACATAGTAATATATTCAAAGTGACACACTGAATACAATGAAAGTGTGTGGTAATTTTTTAAATATACTGTCCATATGTGAAATAGTAGGCACTCAATAAATGGTAGCTTTCCTACCTAGAAACCCAGCAACAGTACTGTACAAGCTTTTCCAGATAATGTGTAAAATATATATATTTGCATTATTATTTTTTTAATTTTTTTAAATTTATTTTTTATTTTTTTAAAGGCGAGGTTTCACCATGTTGGTCAGGCTGGTCTTGAACTCCTGACCTCAGGTGATCTGCCTGCCTTGGCTTGCAAAGTGCTTGTATTACAGGCGTGAGCCACCACGCCCCGGCCTATTTATCTGTTATCAGAAGTGATAATAGACACACTGCTCTAATTCTTGTTGTCCACTTAATGCATAATTCCACATTAATATATAACAGAGCTTTTTTGTACTTTTGAAAATTGATTCTTAGCTGGGCATGGTGACATGTGCCTGTTGAGCCCAGGAGAGAGAGGCTGTCGTGAGCTCTGATCGTGCCACTGCACTCCAGCCTGTGTGACAGAGTGAGACCGTATCTCCAAAAAATTAAAACAATAAAAATTGATTCTTATAAAGTAACATACTTCGAAAATCTCAGTCATTCAAAGCCAATCTGTATTTTCTCTAAATCCTTCCATATTTGTATATATGCCACTAGAGGGCGCTCCATGAAAGTCACTGCCTGTGAGGACTGAAGGTAGTGCTCACACATCCTTCCCTCTCCCTCCTCCCACCTGTTTTACATAAATGGTAACAATTTATTTTGAAGTTTTTTCCTTATTAGTACCTAAATAAAACCCTTGTTATTTTTATACAGCTTACAATATTTTATTGCATGAATATAATACAGTTATTTAAGTAGCTTCCCAAGACATTTAGGCTGTTTATTTTTTAAATATCTATTTTTACTAGGTTGAAGCAAAAACGTACTCAATTAATTTAAATTAATGCATATTTAAATGCAAGTGCTATGTGTCATACTTTATATTAGGCCCTGATTATAAAAGATGGATTCTTGCCTTCATGAGTTATATATTCTAGTTGTATTGCAGCTATATGCCAGTAACCTAAAGGCACAAATTGATAAATGTGAGGGCATCATTTTCAACCTTTTCACTTTTACATGTAATTTGGCAATGAATATCAGTCCACTAAGGCCAGCTCCTTTTTTTTTTTTTTTTTTGAGACAGAGTCTTGCTGTGTTGCCCAGACTGGAGTGCAATGGCATGATCTTGGCTCACTGCAATCTCCAGCTCCCAGGTTCAAGCAATTTTTCTGCCTCAGCCTTCGGAGTAGCTGGGATTACAGGCACTTGCCACCATGCCCCACTATTTTTTTTTTTTTTTGAGATGGTGCCTCACTCGGTCGCCCAAGCGGGAGTGCAGTGGCATGATCTCAGCTCACTGCAACCTCTGATTCCCAGGTTCAAGCAATTCTCCTGCCCCAGCCTCCTGAGTAGCTGGGATTACAGGCACATGCCACCATGCCCAGCTAATTTTTGTATTTTTAGTAGAGATGGGGGTTTCACCATGTTGGCCAGGCTGGTCTTGAACTTCTGACCTCGTGACCCTCCTGCCTCGGTCTCCCAAAGTGCTGGGATTACAGGTATGAGCCACTGCGCCTGGCCAGCCAGCTACATATTTTGAGGGGCAAAATGAAACTATGTGGCTCCTTGTTCAATAGCAGGAAAATGCCAGATGTAGTGGCTCACACAAGGTAGGAATCCCATCACTTTGGAAGGACTAGGTTGGAGGACTGCTTGAGCCTAGGAGCTGGAGTCCAGCCTGGGCAACATAGTGAGACCCCATCTCTAGTTAAATAAATATATTAAAAAATAATAAAATAGGCCGGGCACGGTGGCTCACGCCTGTAATCCCAGCACTTTGGGAGGCCGAGGCGGGTGGATCACGAGGTCAAGAGATCGAGACCATCCTGGTCAACATGGTGAAACCCCGTCTCTACTGAAAATACAAAAATTAGCTGGGCATAGTGGCACATGCCTGTAGTCCCAACTACTCGGGAGGCTGAGGCAGGAGAATTGCTTGAACTCAGGAGGCGGAGGTTGCAGTGAGCCGAGATCGCGCCACTGCACTCAGCCTGGGTAACAAGAGCGAAACTCCGTCTCAAAAAAAAAAAAAAAAAAAAAAAAATAGAAAATAGCAGAAAAAAAGGCTTTTCCTTTTTTCCTGTGCTTCCACTGTCAACCTATCATATGGGTTTTTTTCTTCTTTTTCTATTTATTGTCACACTCCTTCAGGCACAAGAAAACCTGGAAGTAAGTGCAGATCTTCACAAGTGCCTACGTCCATGCCTTCCTTCGGCAAGGGAGGTGTGTATGCCTGACTCATCCCCTCCTTTCTGCCCAGGCTACTATTGGGAGTCAGCCTGCACAGAAGGTGGTGGAACAGGCAGCTGAAAACCAGTCCTGGGAGGAAAGGGGAGCAGGACCTCGCTTGAACTGGGGCTCCAAAAGTCTCCAGCCCATGTTCGTTCTGCACTCATCGGACTTTATTATGAGACACGAACTGAAAGATAAAATTATTAAGAATTTCAACACAGGAACCACAAAGCTTTAGAACCAAAACACAGTGTCCCCTTTTTTTTTTTTTTTTTTTTGAGACAGAGTCTCGTTCCGTCACCAGGCGCCAGACTGGAGTGCAGTGGCGCAATCTCGGCTCACTGCAACCTCCGTCTCCTGGGTTCGAGCAATTCTCCTGCCTCAGCCTCCTGAGCAGCTGGGATTACAGGCGTGCACCACCATGCCCAGCTAATTTTTTGTATTTTTGGTAGAGACGGGGTTTCACCATGTTGGCCAGGATAGTCTTGATCTCTTGACCTTGTGATCCGCCCGCCTCGGCCTCCCAAAGTGCTGGGATTACAGCACAGTGTCCCTTTCTAAGCATGGGGCCCTGTGTGACTGCCCTGGTCACTTACCCAGGAAGTTCACTCTGCTTTATACACAGGTAAAATAGTTTGTTCAGAGAGTAGGTATATTTCTAATTTTAATAAATATTGATAAATTGTCCTGCACAAAGCTGTATACTTCACTATACCCTGGCTTTCTCCCCAGTGAGGGAATAATATCATCCACCTCATCAGGGCTGTAATGAGAATTCCATGAATGAGTTCCTGTGAACTGTGAATTCTACACAGTAACCCCTCAGTAAGTGCAGTCATTAGCCCTTACATGTAGTGATTTTTTTTCTGGAACTCCCTCTAGTGGCATAAATATAAAGAGGAATTTCACATTTTCTTTTCTACTTTTGTGGCACTATTTCTCCTAATATGTGTATTTAAATTGGTCTAGATGCCCGGTGCAGTGGCTCACCCCTGTAATCCCAGCATTTTGGGAGGCCGAGTTGGGCGGATCACGAGGTCAGGATTTCGAGACTAGCCTGACCAACAAGGTGAAACCCTGTCTCTACTAAAAATACAAAAAAATTAGCCAGGTGTGGTGGCGTGCGCCTGTAATCCCAGGTACTCGAGAAGCTGAGGCAGGAGAATCGCTTGAACCCTGGAGGTGGAGGTTGCAGTGAGCCGAGAAAGCGCGTCTGTAATCCAGCCTGGGCAACGAAGCAAGCCTCCGTCTTAAAAAAAAAAAAAAAAAAAAAAAAATTTGGTCTAGATATTCCACCGAGGCTCAATTGACTGACAGACTAGAAAATGTCTAATTTATATCCATTTAGCCAGATGCTTCCTAGGTAGGTCAGAGAAATGAGAACACAGATCCAAATCAATGTGAGGCAGCTCCCAGCAAATGGGAGCTTGTAGCATGTGTGAGCATGGATGCTATGGTAAAGCCAAAGGCTGCTCTTTCATACTGGTTTATTTCTTTTTCATTCTTTTTTTTTTTTTTGAAACGAAATCTCACTCTGTTGCCCAGGCTGGAGTGCAGTGGCACGATCTCGGCTCACTGCAACCTCCACCTCCCCACCTCCCGGGTTCAAGCAGTTCTTTGCCTCAGCCTCCTGAGTAGCTAGTGTAAGGCCGGTTGCCTCACCGGGAGCTCAAACTCGCCCTTCCTCTCAGCGTCTGGGAATTACGTCGCCACTCCGCAATCAACATTTAACTTCTCCACATAGCCTCCCCAACACCCACCCCTAAAGCAAACTCCGCACTAAAAATCCCCACCCAAAAATTTTCGAAAAGCCGAGACAAACCTTGCCCAATAGCACTTTCTTGCCTAATAGCACTCCCTTGCCCAAA
Organism: Alouatta palliata; assembly: GCA_004027835.1. Taxonomy (NCBI): domain Eukaryota; kingdom Metazoa; phylum Chordata; class Mammalia; order Primates; family Atelidae; genus Alouatta; species Alouatta palliata. Next base: position 129,246 of record PVKV010003203.1, on the reverse strand, counting down.
AGCACTTTGCCCCGTCAAGGTCATTTTTCCCCAAGGCTGCCCACTCACCAAAAATCCCGCCTGCCCACTAGTAACAGCTTGCCTCCTCCACCTCCTGTGTTCCAATATCCAATCAAGTGCGTTATGCTTTGTCTCCTCAGTTCCCAATTAAATGCCTTTACTCCCTATAAAACCCCTTGTCCTACAAAATTAGGCGCAACTTCTCTAGCCCCCTCCTGGACCATAAAACCTCGCCCGGTAGCTAAACAAATTAGTTTTTCATTTTCTTATACTGGTCTCAGTTTCCTCATTTTAAACTCGGCAATAACCCTTACAGCTAGGATTACAGGCATGTGCCACCACACCCAGCTAATTTTTGGAGTTTTAGCAGAGATGGGGTTTTACCATGTTGGTCAGGCTGGTTTTGAACTCCTGACCTTGTGATCCACCCACCTAGGTCTCCCAAAGTGCTAGGATTACAAGAGTGAGCCATCACACCCAGCCCATACTGGTTTATTTCTGTAAGTAACATATACAGTGTACAAAATTAGAAAGGATATGAAAAAATGTATAGAACAAAAAACTAATGATGTTTTGCCAAAGGTTTAAATTTTATCTATCAACATTTTTTCCATTTTTGCGTATTCCCTATTATTATTCTGAGATTCTCCAATATTTCTCTCTCTCTCTCTCTCTTTTTTTTTTTTGAAATGGAGTCTTACTTTGTCACCACGCTGGAGTGCAATGGTGCAATCTGGGCTCACTGCAACCTCTGCCTGCTGGGTTCAAGCGATGCTCCTGCCTCAGCTTCCTGAATAGCTTGGACTACAGGCACACACCGCCACACCCAGCTAATTTTTGTATTTTTAGTAGAGACGAGGTTTCACCATCTTGGCTAGGATGGTCTCAATCTCTTGACCTCGTGATCCACCCACCTCAGCCTCCCAAAGTGCTGGGATTACAGATTAAGCCACCGTGGCCAGCCTATTTTTATGTCTTAAAAGGAAAAACGGCTGGGTGGGTGGCTCAGGCCTGTAATCCAAGCACTTTGGGAGGCCAAGGCAGGTGGATCACCTGAGGTCAGGAATTTGAGACCAGCCCCATCAACATGATGAAACCCCATCTCTACTAAAAATACAAAAATTAGCTAGGTGTGGTGTCATGTGCCTGTAATACCATCTACTTGGGAGGCTGAGGCAGAAGGATAGCTAGAACCCAGGAGGTAGAGGTTGCAGTGAGTTGAGATTGCGCCACTGCACTCCAGCCTGGGTGACAGAGCGAGACTCAGTCACAAAAAAAATAAAATAAAATAAAATAAATAAGGAAAAACACTCAACTTCTTATGAGTCAAGTGAGTCAGGCACTGAGGTTTGCTCCTTCCCCTCATCCTCTCACCAAATGGGAATGGGTTTGTGCTGATTTTAACCAAAATGCTATGGGTTGTCCTGTGGAAGAGGCTTTGGGCTGTTCTGTAGGTCCCGTGGGGCAGAACAGTTGGGTGCAAGACCCTGAAGGCAGATTTCAGCTCAAAAGAAATAATTTTCCCTCCTTCAGAGCTGTCCAACCGTGGTGGGAATCAGGGCAGGAGTGAGCTTCCCATTCCTGGACGTTCCAGCCAACATAGTACTGGAAGTTAAGCCACATTATCTTTTTGTTCTTTTTTCTTTTTTTTTCTTTTTGTTTGTTTGTTTTGAGACAGAGTCTTGCTCTGTCCCCCAGGCTGGAGTACAACGGCACAGTCTCGGCTCACTGCAACCTCTCCCTCCCGGGTTCAAGCGAGTCTCCTGCCTCAGCATCCCAAGTAGCTGGGATTACAGGTGCACGCCACCACCCCCGACTTATTTTTGTATTTTTAGTAGAAACGGGGTTTCACCATGTTGGCCAGGCTGGTCTTGAACTCCTGATCTTGGGATCCACGTGCCTCAGCTTCCCAAAGTGCTGGGATTACAGGCGTGAGCCACCGCGCCCGACTGACCACATTATCGTAACATTTTTGCCTAGCTGTAGGTTGATACAAGAATATAAATTTTCCTTCCCCATCTTCTCCCGCCTTTCCTGTCCTTTCCATTTCTCCGACAGCTTCACTTTTCGCCACCTAGCGGCAGGATCTTTTCGGGTAAGGACCAGGAAGCTCTCCCAATCTGCCCCGCAACAGTGACGTCACGGAATCGCCACCGACAATTGGTTGCCAGGAGCCTTTGGGGGCAGAGAATAAGACGCCGATTACAAATAGGTCAAAGAGAGATGCTTGCGAGCGGCGCCATGACACCCGGTTCCTACAGGAGCAGAGCCTACAGAGCTTTTCTTGCCTTTCGCTTCACACCCACTGCTTTTCCTGCACTGTCCGCTTCGTTTATCTGCTTTAACCCAGTCTCGGCTAGGGAAGGCTGAAGCCTATAATGTTGCTTGGCTGTTGCTCAGGAGAAGAAAGACCCAGGTGGCCAGTTTGGCAACTGGCCCAGTCCCTGTAAGCACCCACCTGGTGATGGTCCTTCTGTCATACGTAGTCGCTGCGACGCCAGGAAAACGCGGTGGTGGCCATTTTGAAATTGGGCAACTTTCACTTCAAACATCCATTTCACTTGGGGCCTGGCCATCACAGTACTTTTTTTTTTTTTTCTTTCTCCTGGCAGAGAACACTGTATGTAGGGATAATTATGTAGCCTAGAATTTCTAGAGCTGTTTCAGGACTCATAATGTCCTCATTCCAGAATATGAGGATATAGAAGTTTGGAACACTCAGATGCAAATTCCAGCGCCACTCTTTCCTAGCTGACTCAGAAACACATCTGACTCCAGTCTGGTCCTGTGGAAAGACCTGTGACCTTAGGCAGAGAGCTTAAAGAAACCTCAATTTACTTAAACTATAAAGTGATAATTCTGTCGCTCACCTCCTGGTGCTGATGTGAGGATTAAATGAGACAAGGTACCCAAAGTGCTTAGGCCTGTGTCTTGCTCCCCCCAAAAACATAACACCTCTTGTACAGCACATGTGCATAGAATGCTAGCTAATGTGGTCTTATTTTCCCTGTACCCTCCTGGGTATTGAATAGTGAGGGATACATAATAGAATAAGTTTGCTGAAACAGTGAATGAAAAAGAATCTCTGCCTGTAGGTGTTCAGCCTTTGAATTCTATTCTCTTTTAGGCTTTGGGCTCACCCTCAGGCATCTTCTTGCTATTCTAACCCCTCTAGGCAGATAATTACACTTTTACTTGCTCTAGGTCACAGCAATCTGTTAACTAAGAGATTAGTATTTTTGACCTTTTTTTTTTTTTTTTTTTTTGATGCATGGTTTTACTCTTGTAGTACTGTAGCGTGACTTCGGCTCACTGCAACTTCTGCCTCCCAGGTTCAAGCAATTCTCCTGCTTCAGTCTCCTGAGTAGCTGGGATTACAGATCCCTGTCATCATGCCTGGCTAATTTTTGTATTTTTAGTAGAGACGAGGCTTCATCACATTGGCTAGACTGGTCTCGAATTCCTGACCTCAAGTGATCTGCCCACCTTGGCCTCTCAAAGTGCTGGGACTACAGGCATGAGCCACCACGCCTGGGCTGGAAGATTTTTAATATGCTTCTTGAAACTGCCCATTCAGTTATTGACTAACACCACAAAAGCTGAACCAGTTCAGTTAGTCTGTTAATACTATTCCCTCAGAGAAGGAGAAGAACTTTGTAAGGAGATAGTAAACCATAAAGAGACTGGGTGCTTTAAAGTGAGAGTGAACTTGAATGTGGATATGTGTGTGTCTAGGGGTGCGGTGGGGTAGACGTGGGTGTGGTGGTTTTTTTTGTTTTTTTTTTTTTGTTTTTTACAAATATTGTTTATTTTAATGAAGCTGGTACAGACAATGTCCATTTAAAACCCATATCCCAGGCCAAAAACGTACAAATAAAATAAAAAAGAGCAGTGTTCTGTTGTATTCATTTCTGCACGTATAGCTTTATTAATTGCTAATGAAAATTAGAACTTTTCTGGGATCTTCTGACAAGATTTTAAAATAATCTTAAAATGCCTTTTCCTCAGTGAAGCCATCTTTGGAGTTAGTCATTACTCTCACCTTATCTGTCATCTTGACTTCAACCTGATATTCCTCTTCTTTTGGTCCAGACCCTCAAATTTTAAAAGTAGCTTCATTAAGGAAAGGTCATTTTCCCACAGTTCAGTTCTCTGAAAAACTTCCATCTCCCACGGAAAGTCACAGTCCAGGAGGGAAGCAGTCACATGCTACAACATCAGGGCCAACTGGAAAGTCATTACGAACACTTGCATTGGTCGATCTTATTTACCACCACAAGCCTGAAAATGCAAGGTCCTGAAAAAGGTGCCCTCTCTGTGCACACGTAATTTTTAAAAAGGAAAGGGCAATATGAAGGGGGCTGAGGCTTGATCACCAGAAATCAGCACAATGAAAACAAACAATAATGAATAATGACCACTAGAATTCAAATTACCAGATGTTTCAAAGAGATGGGGTGCCAGTTTTCAATTCTGTTTTGAACACCACATTACAAAAGAACTAGTTTTAAAAATAAAAAACGATTGAGGGAAAAGAAAAAAAATAAAAAGATTATCTAAACTGTTGAATGACCCCTCATTTGTTCCTGATGAATTTCAATCACATTTTCTTCCTCCAGTCCCAGTTGTTTTGGAGTATGATTACCAGCAATTCTCTGACCCTCAAAGAGAAACCTGAGTGAATTCATTGGAACACTCTTTGACAGTATGATTCTTTGAGTTTCTTGAGATGTGTTGTCACTTTCACTTGGAAGTGAATCTCACTGCTATCCTGTCCAATAACTTTGAGTTTAATATATTCACCTTCCTTCTTATCCCCCAAGTCCTCAGTTGAAGGTTTTGCCTCCTGGTCAGACATGATGATGGTAGCTTCACCCGGGGGCCTCCGCAGAGCAGCAAGCCTCGAGTAGGCAGAACCTCACTCTGGGGTTTACAAATCCGTCTCGGGTGTGGTGGTTTTGAGCTGGTTATGGTTAGCCTTCAGGGGTGGCCTTCAGACATGAAAGGAATTTCAACTAGCCCAGCACACAGCTTTCTGCCTAACTGGAGTTAACCAGGACCAAACACTGTTGCATTCAAATCAGGATATGGAAACTGCCTCAAGGTTTACCCAAAACGGAGAATTTACTTTTTATTTCATACAACGCCTGATATATTTTCACAGTGAGCATATGGCCTTTATAATAATAATTTTTTGTTTGTTTAAGTTACAAATAAACACACCTGAAAAAACATTTGCTTCTTAGAAATGCTCACTTTCTGAAGGGACCTAAGTTTGCCTTGTAACTAGTACCATCTAATGGTCAAACTGAGCTATTGCACTGAGGCTGGACACAGCTAAGGGAAGACGACAGGGGGAGTGAACTCTGTGGATGACATACCAACATCACTGGCTGAAGTTGTATAGAGTTTATTCTTTTTTTTTTTTTTTTTTTTTTTTTTTGAGACAGTGTCTTGCTGTGTCTCCCAGGCTGAAGTTCAGTGGCACGATCTCAGCTCACTGCAACCTCCACCCCTCAGCTCCTGAACCTGGGTACAGGCAATTCTGCTGCTGCAGCCTCCCCAGTAGCTGGGACTACAGGTGCCCGCCACCACGCCTGGCTAATTTTTGTATTTTTCAGTAGAGACAGAGTTTCACCAGAGATGGGGTTTCGCTGTGTTGGCCAGGCCGGTCTCCAATTCCTGACCTTGTGATCGGCCCGCCTCGGCCTCCCAAAGTGCTGGGATTTCAGGCCTTAGCCACTGCATCAGGCTAGAGTTTATTCTTACTGAAACAGTAATCCAGAGATTAAGTCATAGTTAATGTGGTATAGTATGCCAACACTTTAATGCCAGCGAGTGGAGAAAAAGTGTGTTCCTACAGCATTTTCATTCTGAAACCATTTGTCTATGATTGTATTTGTTTCTCACAGTAGTATGTGAGTTAAGGAGATCAAATAGTTTTATTCCTGTTTTGCAGACGATGAAATTGAGGCCAGATGGCTGTGATGGGCTCAAGGTCAGTCAAGTGATTGTCAGGGTAAGACCAGACTGGCATTCTTTTTCAGGTGTTTCTGTTGCAGTGGGGGCAGAGATATGCAACCTTAACTTTTGTTAATATAAAATAGATGCTTTATTGGGAAAAATGAAGTAGTGGTTCTCTGAGTTCTTTGAACCATTTCTTAGCTTTTTTTTTTTTTTTTTTTTTGAGACGGAGTTTTTGCTCTTGTTACCCAGGCTGGAGTGCAATGGTGCGATCTCGGCTCACCGCAACCTCCGCCTCCCGGGTTCAAGCAATTCTCCTGCCTCAGCCTCCTGAGTAGCTGGGACTACAGGCACGTGCCACCATGCCCAGCTAATTTTTGTATTTTTAGTAGAGACGGGGTTTCACCATGTTGACCAGGATGGTCTCAATCTCTTGACCTCGTGATCCACCTGCCTCGGCCTCCCAAAGTGCTGGGATTACAGGCATGAGTTTTTTTTTTTTTAATTAGAGACGGGGTTTTACCATGTTCGCCAGGATGGTCTCGATCTCCTGACCTCATGATCCACCAGACTCGGCCTCCCAAAGGGCTGGGATTACAGGCGTGAGCCATCGCGCCTGGCCTTTTTTTTTTTTTTTTGAGACGAAGTTTTACTCTTGTCACCCAGGCTGGAGCCCAATGGCGCAATCTTGGCTCAATATAACCTCCCCCTCCTGGGTTCAAGCGATTCTCCCGCCCAGCCTCCCAAGTAGCGAAATTACAAGTACTTGCCACCACGCCCTGCTAATTTTTGTGTATTTAGTAGATATGGGGTTTCACCATGTTGACCAGGCTGGTCTTGAATTCCTGACCGCAGGTGATCCGCCTGCTTTGACCTCCCAAAGTGCTGGGATTACGGGCATGAGCCACTCACTGCCTGATCCCCAACCTTTTTGTTTTATACAACGTTTTATTTGCCCCAATCTGAACTCTATGTTTGGGGAGGTGATTTTCAGCAACAAAGCTAAATTTATGTATAATTTGTTTCTTTTTTTTAATTAACCCAACATGTTTTAACTTGTAACTTTTCTTCTAAAGTCAGCATCCTGTGTAAACATATGTGAATAACTTGACTCCAAAGTAAGGAAACTTTAAGGATATTTTAATTAGTGCTCACAACAAATATGTGTATCTGTTCTGATTTTTTTTTTTTTTTTTTGAGACGGAGTTTCGCTCTTGTTGCCCAGGCTGGAGTGCAATGGCGTGATCTCGGCTCACCGCAACCTCCGCCTCCTGGGTTCAAGCAATTCTCCTGCCTCAGCCTCCCGAGTAGCTGGGACTACAGGCACGTGCCACCATGCCCAGCTAATTTTTTTTGTATTTTTAGTAGAGACAGGGTTTCACCATGTTGACCAGGATGGTCTCGATCTCTTGACCTCGTAATCCACCCGCCTTGGCCTCCCAAAGTGCTGGGATTACAGGCGTGAGTCACCGCGCCCGGCTTTTTTTTTTTTTTTT